>CAEGAE010083099.1:0-19768 GCA_903067095.1 Girardinus metallicus | reverse complement strand
TATATATATATATGAGGACCGCTGGCCTAGTCACTCTTATGTTTTTGCTATTGCAACAATACAAGACAAGCGTTGTGTTAACATCAGTAATGTTTCTGTAATTATAGTTGCAGTGAAAGGGATTCACTCTTAAGATGTGGCTGTCCGCAGCATGCCTGATTATTTTAGAACCCACTGGTGGAATTTTCCAGTGGCTGAAAGACTTACAACAGCAGCAGCTGTTGTGTAAGAAATAATAAGTTGTGGTCGCTGATCTCCATCTGTGATCCTACAACCAGCGTACCAACCAGAGGAATGCTGGACTGATTGTTTTGTCTCCACCAGAAGCCTGGACTGGTTGAGCATTACATCAGCACCCTGCTGACCCTGGAGCAGAGTCCCACAGTGCTGCCCCTGCTGGGGGTGTGCCTGGACTTCTGCACCGCTCAGAAGGACAAAGCTACAATAGAGAAACACAAGGTGGGATCGTTTAGCCGCGGCCTGTAGCTTCTCGTGTGATTCCAGTCCTTAAAATAAACAGCCAGCCATCTCCCATGTTCTACAGAGCGCGCTGTTGGACCTCTACGTAAAACTGGTCCTGATGAGCAAAACCAAACCGCAGCAACACGTTCTGGACAAGAGCGGCTCCTTGTTGCGCCACGTCACCCACTCCGAGTTCAAGGAGCTGCTGCTGCCCGCCCTGCAGAAGACCATGCTGCGCAGTCCAGAGAACGCCATGCAGAGTGAGGCCTCACTGCGAAAACACAGATTCAGATCAGAAATCTAAAGATATCTCTGCGCACTTGAAATAAGACAAAACTAACTTACAGCTGGTCTTTCAACAAGAAATAGAAACTTGTTTTAAGTTAAGGGTTTCTTAATGCTGACAAAAAAAGTAGTAGTTCCTCTGGAAGATTATTCCGTTTGGGGCGGCTGGCTCTGTGTGTAGAGTAGTCGTCTTGTTATCTGAAGGTTGTAGGTTTGATTCCAGCTTCCTCCTGCCACATGTCGGTGTGCCGCTTGTAAATATTATCATGTTTATATTGTATATATTTCTTACATTGTTTGCACTGTTTTGGAGCTAGCTTTAATCTCATTGTACATGTGAACAGTGACAAACAATAAATTCTAACTCTTAAGATATTTCTCCAATGTTATAAGTGAAATAATCTGCCAGCGGAACTAATACTTTTTTTAAAAATCAATAGTAAAGGGGCAGTATTATGTAAAATCCACCTTTTTTGAGCTTTTCAACATGTTATAACGTTATTCTCTCATTAAAAACATACCTGGAGTGTTGCTTTGATTCTATTATTCATGTTTGAGAAATCCTTTAATCTCCCGTGGCAACAATTCAGCTGTGCAAGACACCTGCGTGGACCGAGCTTAGTAACTCCCCCACTCAACTCCTTCAGACTAGCCAGCAGGAATTAGCAAACACCTGGTGGAACTGAGCATCTGCTGAGCTCATTATATGAGCTACTTTTCAGTGAAACACTGGTAAAAACGTCGTTAAAGGGTTAACATAAGATTGACGTTGTGATGACATCCTGAAGGCGGAGTTTCAGAAAGAGCAGGAGTTTTTAAAGAGACAGAGGCCCAATTTCAAGACGTGAAATTATGAAGTCGCATTTCTTTGACATAGAGCATTTTTATAACAACTGAATGTTATAAAAAGATAACACTTGATTGTCACTATATGCCTGGAAAGCACATAATACCGCCCCTTTAAGGAATTTTTGACTTAAAACAACCTCCTATATCTTGCTTGAAAGTTACTTGTAAGTTAGTTTTGTCTTATTTTCAGAGCACCAAGATATTTACACTAGAAACTAGACCAAAAATACTTCAGATTTAGCATCCTTGCAGTGCTTCAGTCATCCAGTGGAAAACCCATACGGTCACTTAACGAGCCGTTTGTGTCTTCTCAGCCGTTTCCTGCCTGCTATCTGCTGTTACTCTTGATCTGAGTCAGTATGCCATGGATATCGGAAAGGCCATAGCAAGTAAGACTCTAGTGTGAAACAATTTTATCACGCAGAGAATATAAATAAAGCATCTGGTGAGTTAAAGCTGTTAGGGTTGATTTAGTGTCTCGTCTCGTGTTTTAGGCCAGCTGAAGGCGAACAACGCCCAGCTGATGGAGGAAGGTGTGAAGGCCATGCAGAACCTGGCGCAGCAGTGCAGCGACGCCACCGCAGTGCAGGACATCGTCACTCACCTTTTCAAGATCCTTGGAGGTCAGCGTTTTATTTCCTGCTCAGATTGGAATAATTTACTAACTTGTTTGGCTTTGTGAGGATAATGTGTTCATGCTGTGGATGCAGGGTCTGAAGGAAAGCTGACCATCGTTGCCCAGAAAATGAGCGTGTTGTCAGGTGAGAAATTTTAAGTGTGCATTTGTTTACAATAAGATGCAACCATATTTGTGTTTCTGACAATGTTTTTTTTATTGAGCGTTTTGACATGTGGCATTAGAAACGGCTGATGGAAACGGCAAAATTCAAAACCACGAATGTTTTGCGCTCTCTGAAGATTTCAAGATCCAAACCAAAATCCAGGGGAGGTTGCTAGGTTTCAACCTCTACATCTTTTTTATTACAACAACATGTAACGCCTGCCTATGACGAAATCACACTTTTTGTTTCACCTGGTTGATTCGCTCCAAACCAGTAAATAGAAACAGGCCTAATTCACTTTTCTTGTTATTTTTGCAACATTTTAAAAGCTCAAATTTCATATTACATATAAGGATAAAATCGCACGAAGCATCAAATTATTACCAATAGGGAGACTTTGGTACGATAGAGCAGATGACTAAGTTTATTTAGATGAAAGCGCCAAACAAACTGAGTTGCTAGTGTCAGACTTTGGTAGCTTAATTGAAGCGTTTTTCTCAATAAAACAACATTTTTTCTCGTAATTTTAGGACCTTCTTCTGGTAAAAAATTTCTCGCAGCCCGCCTTAATACTCCGCCGTCGGACTTGCAGAGGGGACGACTGAAATAAGAGCCACTTTTTCAAAAATATTTTCTGTCATTTGTAATTTCTTTTTCAGAGAAGAAAGCGAGAGCAATAAATTGATTAAATTCGAATCTGGTTTGGAAAACTCAGATTTTGACCTCTAATCCACTTAAAATAAATCTGTCATAAGCTGCATTTACTTTTAAGGTTTTGTTTGAGGTCTTGGCTGCAAGTGGTGCTTCTGTTAAAAACATTCCCCAACTTTAGATTATATTCCTACCGACTGACTAAATGTACTCCAGTTAAAGGTTCATGCTGGGTTTACTTTTGGGTGTCTTTCTATTGTAAATCTGTCCAAGTGTGTAAATGAGAGCAGACCTTGTTGTTGTCTCCTAAGGGATCTCCAGCTGCAGCCACCACGCCGTGTCAGGAACCTCCAGCCAGACTCTGAGCTCTGCTGTCACTGTGATGTTTATCCCTTACCTACAACAGGAAGGTATGGCTGCTCTTGGTCTCCTCTGGGTCAGGTACCTGAGTGAAGTTGCCCCCCCACCTTCTTTAAGTCAGACAAAAGTGGTGTCCATCGTTTGTGCTGTAAAAATGTTTGTTTGTGCCATTTTAAAAATATTAAGAAATGTTTCCAGTGGTCATGAAAGGTCAACTAGCCCTCCACGCCTCCACCCCTACCTTCTGCAAATCAGACTAAATTGACGTAGTCGATCAACTCGACTACGTTTGTGCAGCAAAAATGTTTTGTTTGTGCTGCTTTGGCTTTGAAGATATTAATGAAAGTTAAGGGCATAACAGGTCAACCAACGCCCCCACTTTTACTAAATCAAAATGACGTTTAAACTTTCATTAACATCTTCAAAGCCAAAGCAGCACAAACAAAAGATTTTCGCTGCACAATCCAGTACAAACGTAGTCGAGTTGATTGAGACCAAATTTGTCTGATTTGAAGAAAGCGTGTGTAGGGCTGGGGGGTTAACTTCTCATGACCAATGGAAACATTTAGTAATATCTTTAAAATGATGGCGGCACAAACTGGAAATTTTCCGGCACAAACGTTTGACACCAATTTTGTTTGATTTGAAGAAGGTGGGTGAGGGGGGGGCAACTTCACTCGGGCGCGTCAGGTCAGTGGTGTGTTTTGTCGGTGGAATCTGGAAGTGGGTGTCCCTGTGTGTGTCGTCCAGTTCATGAAGGCACCCTGGTGCACGCCGTGTCTGTGCTGTCTCAGTGGAGCAGCCGCCTCACCGTGGAGGTTCCCTCCGCTCTGCTGGACTGGTTTAAGAAAGCCTTCACCCTGAAGACCTCCACCTCCGCCGTCCGCCACGCCTACCTCCAGACCATGTTGGGGGCCTTTAAAGGTACATCACGCTCAGGTCGGATGCGTTCGCCGTCCCCCGGTGGTTTGTCACAGCGTTTTGTCGCCCCGGCTCTCAGGTGACACTTTGGCCCAGTGCTCAGACCTCTCCCCCCTCCTCCTCCAAGCGGTGGAGAAAGCTGCGGCGCAGAGCTCCCAGCATGCCCTGCTCGCGGAGGGCGTGGCGGCTTCAGTTCTGTTGAGTCGACTCGCTCTGCTGGAGACGCAAGCAGGTGAGACTTGGTTTCCGTCGCGGCGCTTTGATACCGACGGGGTTTAAACAGACGGAGGCTTCTTCTGTTCACAGAGGCCAAATTCAGCAGCTTTTGGAGCCTGATCTTAGATGAGAAGAAACCGTTATTCACCACAGAGAAGTTCCTCTCTCAGAGCAGCGACGAGAGTAAGAACGATGAAGTGTGCAGCATTTGAAATAATCAGGACTGATAAAAATGACTTGTTTGATTTTCCTCTGCGTCTGCAGCTCTGCTCACTGTGCTGCAGCTCTGTGAGAGGCTGTTTCTGGACCACGCCCACCGGCTCAACGCCAGCAAATCACAGTGAGTCTGTCTGTCTGTCTGTCTGTCTGTCTGTCTGTCTGTCTGTATGTATGTATGTAGTACGTATGTATGTATGTATGTAGTACGTATGTATGTATGTAGTACGTACACACACTTATAGTCATCATGGCTTTGATTGTCAAACTACACTTCCGGGACAAAAAATAAAGTTTTCATTAAAAAAATAGTAACAATACAGAAAACCTATAAGGGACTGCAGATGTAAGTTAGCTTATGCTATAATCTGGTACAACATATCAAAAGGTGACATTTATGTTTGAGTTGTCCCTTTTTTAAATAAAGTTTATCATTGAAAACAATTGTAAAGTATGTCAAATAACACCCAAAGACATAAGAGAGTGCAACCTGCGTCATTCAGCACATTGAACCGGAAAAGTATAAGAAAACCTGACTTTGGTCTTTGTTTGTATATCACATTTAAGTAACAAGGAATTGCCTTACACCACAAAAAACATAGTACAGTAACCAATTATTAAATAAATGTTATCAAAACCATCAAACATCAAATGTATTGATCAACCTTCCAGTTATCATGAATCAGAGGCAACTCTGAACAGGTGAGTTTTTAGCCTTGATTTAGAGGAAGTCAGTGTTTCGGCTGTGTGTGCAGTTTTCTGGAAGTTTGTTCCAGATTAGAGAGGAGCGTTAACAAATGGATGCTGCTTGTAGAAGTTTGATTCTGGTCGCGAGACCGGTTGACGTGTCTCTGCTCTGCAGGATGTATCATCACGCCACAGTAGCAGTGCTGCTGTCCCGGAGCTGGCGTGTGAGGAAGAGAGCGCAGCAGACCGTCAGGAAGCTGCTCTCCTCTCTGGGGGGTTCCAGTCTGGCCCACGGCATTCTGGGAGAACTGCGGGTCGTCATCAACAAACACAAAGTAAGAAGCTCGTTTTCCTCTGCACCCACTAAGAGAAAGTATCAAAGCAGACGATATCCACGTGTTGGGTATTTAGTGCTTTTTGACACTCATCTGGATTATTTCCGGTGTTGTTGACCAACGGTTCAGGTTCTGCCCCAGGACGTTCTGGTGTCAGAGTCAGGAGAGCCGACGGAGCTGGGCCGCAGCTACACCCCCCCTCGGGTCCTGCTGGATGCTTTGTGCGTGGTTTGCTCCGCCGCCAGCCAATGGGGAGACCCGACCGAAGCCGAGAACATGGCCATGGAGACCCTCATCGTTACTCATCATCCTTCCATAGGTATGGCAAGAAATCCCTATGAAGATCACAGTGTTGTAGCGCCGCACCTAGCAATAGCAACCAAGTTTTCTGACGATTGGATAAAAAAAAATCAGCACATTCTGCAGATTTTGTATTTAGCCACTTAAGGTTATTTTATACAATGAGAAATACAAATAAAAAGTAATTGAATTCCTTTTTAAAATAAACATTTTATTCCCTGAAATGCAATAATCAGTGAACTATTGATCATTTGTAGCAAAGGATGCACCTGCTGCTTAAAAATCCAAACATCAGGATATAAAAACACTCAGATCTGTCTGCTTGACTTAACATCAATACAGTGTAGCGCTGATCTGTTGATTATTTTTTGGATGGACTGATTAACAGGCAAAAGGTGCTTAATAAGAGATTTTTCCTTTTTACAGAATTTAAACCAGGTGAAGCAAAACTTTATGCTCCAGTTAGCAATCAGTTGACTACTAAATTAGTTGACGATTATTTTGGTCAATTGTTTCAGCCTTATCGTGTTGATAACCCTGCAGATTAGTAGGAACATGGAGTTGACCCTGTTCCCATGCCTCTCTTTCAGTCAGCGCCCGGCCCGGCTTGTGGCCCGTTCTGCTCTCCTCCATGAAGATAAAAGCTGAAGAGCTGATTGAAAAGAACCTGGAGGCTATCCTGCCACAGCTGCTGCAGGTCAATGCTGACAGCCAGGTGAGGAGATGAAACTCTTCCGAGTCATTTCTGAATCATACCTGCAACATTTTAGCATGAGATTGGAGCTATGCCTACCTCCATTTTTAAAATCCCTTAAGGTGGAAATTAAAAACTGAATTGTGCACATCTAAAAATGAGAGAAAAAAAGTGTCTGTGAGCTTGCTGCTTTTTATTTTTATTATTACGTTGAACATAATTTGTAGCTTCTGTTCGGGTTGACTCAAAATATGAGCTGTTATTGTTACAGGTTCATTTTCTAAGCTACAAAAGAGGAATTATGAGGGATGAACAGATGCATAAAATTTAGGCTAATATCTACAGCCAATATTAATACTACTGTTATGGCAGTACTTGCCAATGTTTTATTTGGTCAGATTTTGTATTTGATTACTCGATCGCTAAAATAATTGCTTAGAACATCCCTGCATTAGATGGATCTGACTATAAATGTTTTTTATAGTCAAACAGCGTCACACAGAGTGAATATTTGGTCACTTTGTTTCTTTTTGCAAGGCGGTGAAAAACGCAGTCGGCGCGCTGAGCGTCCTCTCTCCAAACAAGCTGTTGCCGCGGGTGATGAGTCACGTCGTGGAAGGTCTCGCCCAGCCCAGTCTTCTGCACGTCACCAGGGAGGAGTACGCCATCATGCACACCCCGGAGGGAGAGCTGTACGACAACAGCATCATCCAGAGGTAACACACACACACACACACATCCGATATATTATGTGGACCCCAAAGTACTTTCTGCTTTTAGGGCTGGGTGATATGTCTTGAAATTTAAATTTTGTGGCCTTTTGGTCACGATTTCTGAAAATAGTAATTACAAATGAAAAAAAAAAAAAAAAATTTTCAAAATGTGACTTTTAGTTTACTAATCCCTTCTGTGAGCTGTGTGACGGAGTATTAGGTCCAGGCTTCCGAGAGTTTTTTAAAATTGCTTCATTATGAAAATAAAGTCATAATATTAGCAGAATAAACACACAATTCTACTAGAACGTCTGGAAATTAAAAGAAAAAAGTCATTTGATGACCTGTGGTGAGCAGCTCGGTGCTTTTTTTTTTTTTCCTTTAATAGTTGCAAAGTCCTGCTACTGATAAAAATTTGATCCAGATGTGTTAAAAGATGAAATATTTCCTGATCTGTAAAGCCAATACTAAAACCTTACTTCACAAGTTTCTCAATATTTTAATGTATTTCTTTCTGTTATATTACTAACTTTTTCTGGTAATATTAACTTTATTCTTGTATTATTTCGACTTTATTGTTGTACTTTTTTTTTTTTTTCTTAAAGTAAAAATATCTTAGCCTGGCCTTAACATGCTGTGGTGGAGTTGATCTGAATTCAAAGTCCAAATAAATAGAAGCAGTAAAACAGGCTTATGAAACAAGATGGCCGCCCTTGACACTCTGACATCATTATGGAAACACAAAGCGTGCATTGGTGGTGGGGGGGGGGGGACCAATCCGAGTTTTCCAAATATTAAATCTCCAAAAGTTTGATTAATCAATAAAATCGATGTTTATGTTCTGCAGCGCCCAGAAGGAAAACACCAAGAAGGTGAACATGAAGAGAGAAAACAAAGCCTACTCCTACAAGGAACAGATCATTGAGCTGGAGTTACAGGAGGTAGAGTGAACTGCAGTTAGTTTGTTTCAGAAAGTGTGTTTTTTTTTTTTTTCTTTACCTCCTTCTGTTTAATTCTGCAGGAAATGAAGAAGAAAAAAGGCATCAAAGATGAAATTCAGCTGACCAGCAAGCAGAAGGAAATGATTCAGGTCCAGCTGGAGAAGGAGTCAGGTGTTCGCAAAAAGCTCAAAGGGGTATGGTCCAAAATTCACTCAATACAACAAATAATATTTAAGGGAATTCCTCATTTTTTATTTCTATTTTTGTGTAGAGCTTGCAATAAAACGATAGCAATATATGTTGCAGAAGACAAGGAAAGTCTGCAGGTAGAGCTGGGTAGAAGCATGATTATATTCATACTGGGAACTGGATATAGACCTGCAATATATAGAAATGATAATTAGCCAATCATGATAAGAGTTGATCCATGCTGGACCAATCACAGGGCTGGAATAGAGCCACGCACAGTCTCGTTGATGCAAACGGCGTGGCAGCATCCAGACGTGCTAATGGCTAATTATGACTTTAATCTTCTGAGATCAAAAGTCAGAATTCTTTTTTTCCCTCAGTGGACCTAATCCTCTTCTGTATGACTGACATGTTCAACTTTTAAAAATAAATCTTTAAATTCAAAAAGAACCATGTTGTATCCTTAATATTTCCAAGGAACAATAAAGATTTTTAAAAACAGTGATTTGTTTCATATCGTGATATTTGTATGGATAGCTATAAAAATGTTCAGCTTGGTAGGATTATTTCCCATATGGACCCGACCTGACCTGACCGTGTGGTTCCCTCCAGATGGACGTGGAGCTGCAGAGTGTGGTGGGCCTGCTTGAGGCCACTCTGAGGGCCGGACCGCCTCAGATCACCAGGGAGCTCCCCGCCGTCCTCCAGGTCCTAATGCCCCTCCTTCAGTCCCCGCTTGCCGCTCCACGCATCCAGCAGGTCTTCCTGGACATCGGCGTCAGCCTCATGCCCAAACACCTCCACCACCTGGGTAGGAGGCAGCCTTCAGGACTCCTTTCCTCTCTTCCTCTGTTTCTCTGTTTCTCTATTCAAGTCTTTTTCTTTTTTTCCCCTTGCAGCTGTTCTTGTGGGCCACGTGACTCTACGGCTGCTGAAGCCAGAATGCGATCTGGACCAGGCGTGGGACGAGGAGGACCTGGACACAGCGGCCCAGCGCACCGTGCTGCTGCTGTATGACCACACTGTCCCACAGAAAGAAGGCAGGGCTGCAGGTAGAGCTGGGCTGAACTCTTTGTTAGTTTGTTTTTGTTGGAAAAAATGTCTGCATTGTAAATGATGGAATTAAAAAGAAAACAATGATGTAATTGGGGAACTACTCTTTATTTTATTATTTAGCGTTAATTCCGTTTTTTTGTTTTTTTTTTCTGGTTTTTGCTTTGAATCCAAACTCTTAGATTTCATAACTGTAAAGTTAATTTTATATCTGCTTTAACATTTTCATTCATGTAGTTCACTATGTTGTAGAGCTGTTTTCTGGGTATTGGTGGAATATTTGCAAATCAGCGTTCTACTGTTTCTCACCGTACGCTGACACCTACTGGCAGACTGGTGCAAGTGCATAAAAACCGTTAAAAACACATGACCTGAAGACAGTCTGACTTCATGTAGTAGTTCTTCCCTCGTAACAACTAAGGATTAATACAATTGTTGAAGTTAATTTTAGATTTGGCCAAAAAAAAATTAATGAAAGTGGACTTCATGCGTCACTCAAGCTGAAATTTTGATTTGCTTTTTGAATATTCCAACCACTCTACCTGTTGCTTTAGTGAGGGGAAAAAAAAAAAAAAAGGCGTGCTGTTACTTTTTGCTTCCTCCATCACATGCAGCTCCCCTGGCTGCGCCTGCCTTCTCCTTCTGCTTCCCCCTGCTCAACGCCATGCTCAGGGAGTCGTCAGGCAGCACCGAGGAGACAGAGGGCATGATGACCAGAGCGCTGCAGGTCATCAACGTCCACGCCCAGCTCCGGGCCGCCACAGACAGCGATGACATCACAATAGACGAGGTAGAGACGTGCTTCCGTTCCAGTCTCTGGTATAAAAGTCTGTTCACTGCATTAATTATGGTCATAGTTAGCAAAAGAAAATGTGATAAGTGTATATCGTAACAACATAACACACTTATTACATACCCAAAAAACCATTAGTATAGTTACGTTTAGGGCAGAAACTACTCTGTTGATTAGGTAGACGTACAGACGGAAAGATGGATAGAAACTTTATTAATCCCTTTGGCATTTTTCCTTATGATAAAATCGGATAAAAATTGTCTCAGTCAGCAGATTTTTCACTTCACCACTTAAGCCTTTTTATATCATATTAAAAATACATTAAAAAAATACAAATCAACAATTCAGTTCCTTTTGTAGGCAAAAAAGAGACATTCTGTTTCCTAAAACGCTACAACATAGCATTCCTTTAGTGAACTTCAGCCGGATTAAGCTAAAACTGTTCCATTTAAGGAGTTTTGGACAAAACACAGTTGCATAAAAAGACAATTAAGGTTTTTGTCTTTATTGCAAATTGTATATAAACATAATTTGTACAGCTTTTACAGCTTAATTACGTCTCGATTTTTCAGCAAATGACCTTTTTTTGAGCCTTTATACTCTCGTTAGCAATTTATCAATTACTAAATTAGTTGATGATTAATCGTTTGAGTCCTGGCTGAGTTTATTTTTTGCCCTCCCCCCCCAACTATTCATCTGTTTTTAGTTCTTTGACAGTGTCAGCAGTTACTGTGTGAATTCTGTTTGGTTGCATTTTAGAAATCCCCTTTTCAGTCCTGTATTACATCCCTTTCTGTTTTTACAGTTTATTATGTCGCCGTGTTTTGTGTTAGGATCTCCTTTAAACAGTGGACATCAAATGGTGTTATTTCTGTGTTTAAAGGCTGATGAAAACCCTGCTGTGCTCCTTGTTTTCTTGTAGAACGGTCCTGAACTCCTTCCACGTGTGAACATGCTGCTGCTGCTGACCAGGGTCATTTCCACAGCTACCCCAAGACTCCAGGTAAACGAGTTAATGGACAACGATTGAGTTTTTTTGTCACTGATCCAACTATTCTGAAAGTAAATCAGTGCAGTAGGTAGGGCTTGACGATTGATCAGTTTTATTGATTAATCACATTTCTTTTTTTATTGAATTTTGGAAACCCATGTTTTCTCATTCCTGGGGTTTCCGTAGCTCAGAGTGTTGTCAGCCAGCGCAGGGCCGCCATCTTGTTAGTTAAGTGTGTTTTGCAGGCTGTATGAGTTCGTGTCAACTTTACAACATAGCGTTAGGAGCAGGCAAAGATCTTTTTGGAATTACAAGAGTACTCATATTATAAGAACACAAACATTTTAATGCAAGAATAAAGTCGCTGTGAGATAATACCAGAATAAAGTCGTAATATAAGGAGAATGAAGTAGTAATTTAACAACAATTCCTACACAAAAAATTAAATAAAATGTTGAGCATCTATTGCTTTTACAGATAAGGAAATACTTCATCATTTAACACATCAGCATCAAATTATTATCAGTATCAGTGTGAAACTATTGCACAAACGACAGAGTTTATTTGACAGAAAGGACCACACCGGCTGAGTTGGTCAACTCTTTTTCTCATTCATTTTTCTCCTTAAAACAATTTTTTTTCCCCTCATAATTTTAGGAAGTTAATATTACGTGTTTATTCTGCTAATACCGTGACTTTATTCTCGTAATTACACAAAGCTTCACGTAACCTGGCCCTTATTCTCCTTCACAAAACTCCCAGAAGGGATGATTAAAATAAAAGCCACTTTTTGAAATATATTTTCTGTCGCTTGTGATTTTTAGAAAAAAAAAAAAAAAAAAAAAAGGAAAGGCGAGAGAAAGAAATTAATGAAAATTGTAAACCGGATCTGGTATTGAAAAAAGAAAAAATCTGATGTTACTGTTAAGCCGTACTACACAGCCCCAGCAGCAGGCCTCTTTCTGTTTAGTTCTAAATGACTAAACAAACACCAGATTTCCTTCTCTCTTGGTTTCAGGTGTTGGCGTCTCAGTGCCTCACAGCGCTGTGTGCGAGTGCAGGAGGAGGGGACGGCTGCACGGTTGCTGAGCAACCAGAGATCGACGTCCTGCTGAACGCCCTGCTTTCACCCTGCTTCTCTGTCCGAGATGCTGCTCTCAGGGTGAGCTTAGAAACCCAAAATAGTGACAATATATGTTTAAGTATCGCTCAGAAAAACAGTGTTATTGTGAACATGCTTTAAAGTTTTTGCAGTACGAGAACGTAAATCTGTGACATATTGAGAGAGCGGTCACATATAGAAGCTTGGTTACACTTTCTGTTTCCACATGTAATGTGTCTTATGTGAAGGGGTTGTTGGAGATGGAGTTTGCGCTCCCGACAGACAGCACAGAGAGCAGCGGGATGAGTTTGCTGCGCAGGCTTTGGGTTGCCAGGTTTGACATTGAAGAGGAAGGACAAGCTTTGGCTGAAAAGTATGTAAAAGGAGAACGTTTTGTTCTTTTCATAGTCTCTTTTGGTGCTCGCGTTTTACTCAAGTGAAGTAAAAACAGACACAGATGGCCTGACTTCAATTAAATTCCATCTGCTGTCTAAATCAGATTATGTTTCCTCCTTCTTCGCTACATATATAGAAACAAATAAGCATCATTTTGATATAAAATGCAGTTGTTTTTTGGGCGTTTTTTTGCACTGTGAGGTAAACGTTGGCCTTTTCCCCTCAGGCTGTGGGAGTCTCTGGGGTTGGAGCTGGTCCCTGAGATCTGCTCCCTGCTGATCGGAGACATCACCCACCACGAGGAGGCCATCCGTAGCGCAGCAGCCGAGGCTCTGTCCAGTGCCGTGTCCCAGTACAGAAACCAGTCTGCCGCCGTGCTCGGCCAGCTCACAGAGCTCTACCATCAGAAACTTTACGTGAGGTTTCTTTCAAACAGGTTCTTATTACTGGTTGAAATTGCGAAACTCAAAACAAAATGAGGTGAAGTGGTTTTTCTGTCTTTAGAGGCCGCCTCCGGTCCTGGATGCTCTGGGGAGAGTGATCTCTGAATCTCCACCTGACCAATGGGAGGCCAGGTAGGACAACCTGTCTATATAGAGCTTGGTAGTTGTCCCCCACCAAAACCCAAGTCAGCTCCTTAGGACTAGCCAGCAGCAATTAGCAACCACCTCTTGGAGCTGCGCACCTGCTAGGCTCATTATAGGAGCTACTTCTTAGCGCAGCGTTGGTAAAAACGTTGTTAAAGGGTTAATAGAGGATCCATGTTGTGATGATCTCCTGAAGGGGGGAGTTTCAGAAGGACCAGTTGTGTCTTAAAGAGACAGAGGCCCAATTTCAACGCGTTGAATTACAAAGTCAAATATCTTTTAAGACATATTAGATGTTAATAGCATTTTTATAACATGGTGTTTTTGCATTATAACGCCCCTTTAAAAGAAAGAAATTCCAAATTACAGAAAATATTTTCAAAAACTGGATAATAAAATTATTATTTTATTATTAGAATTATTATTTTGATCATTGCTTCTGTGAATTGACCTGAATTCAAAAGCCAAATAGTTAGAAGCTGTAAAGCACGCTTGTCAAGCAAGATGGTAGGTGGCTAACATCAGTCTGAACTATAGAAACCTGTGGAGTGCTTTAAAAATTCTGATTTTTCTTAAAATAAAAATCATCAAAAACCAAAAATGCCCAGCTTCGCTATTCACTTTTGCACGGAGCTCTGTGGATAACGACTGAATTGCTCCTGCTCCTTTTCGACAGATGCGGCATTGCTCTGACTCTGAACAAGCTGTCCCAGTACCTGGACGAGTCCCAGGTCACGCCCCTCTTCCTTTTCTTCGTCCCTGACGCTCTGAATGACCGTCACACCGAGGTGCGGCGCTGCATGCTGGACGCCGCCCTCTCAGCGCTGAACACACACGGAAAGGTACTGGCGAGTTGCTGTTTTGGTTCTGCCCGCCTCAGGATTTACCAAATCCCCTAACGCTCCCGTCTCCTGTGTCAGGATAACGTGAGCTCTCTGCTGCCGGTGTTCGAGGAGTTCCTGAAGAACGCCCCGCAGGACGCCAGCTACGACTCCGTCCGGCAGAGCGTCGTCATCCTCATGGGATCTCTGGCCAAACATCTGGACAAAAACGACCCCAAGGTCAAACCCATTGTGGCCAAGCTTATAACTGCTCTGTCCACGCCGTCACAGCAGGTAAATAATGAATGCTTCTTTTCCTTTTTCTGTTTGAAACTTGTGGAACGAGTTAAGAAAAAAAGGTTGTTGGATCAAAGAGAGTAGCCAGTATTGGATTAGACCAATTTTCTTCCAGCTTTGAGAGAGAAACAAGATCCAGTGCAGTAATAAAACCCAATTCTCACTCTCAGTCTGTGGCCTGAGAGGGTGAAGAAGAGCTCTAATAGAAGAATCAGCTGCATAAAAATTATAAACGGCATTTGACAAATGCTCACACAGCTTATTTATACAAATGGAAAATGAAAGTTCCAGGAACTGAACCCTGCCGAACGCCTTTTGCAATTTCAAGAAGAGAGGAAGAGGAGAGAGAAAACTGAACACTCTGGTTTCTGTTTGACTAAAAGTCAGCCACACATATCAATCTGGTGCAAAATTTTATCATAATTTAGCATATGATCAGCAGTGTCAAATGTCTTTGCCAGATCAACAAACAACTCAACACAATGTTTTCTGCAATCAGGAGCTTGAATAGGATCATTTAAAACCTTTAAAGAGGCAATAACATTGTTGTGCTTTGTTTCTAAAACCAGATTGTGAATTAAGTCAAATTGAATTCGAGAGTAATCTTGAATGGCAGCAGTAAAATCTTTGTTTTCAAATACCTTTTTATGTATAATAATGCAAAATGATCATACGTGACTATCTGTTACTGCCAATTCCCTTCCAACACCAGGTCCAGGAGTCGGTGGCCGGCTGCTTGCCTCCTCTAGTCCCTGCGATCAAAGACGACGCAGCAGGAATCGTACGAAACCTGCTACAGCTGCTGCTGGAGAGCGACAAATACGCAGAGAGGAAAGGAGCAGCGTACGGACTGGCTGGACTGGTCAAAGGTCTGGGCATCCTGGCGCTCAAACAGCAGGAGATCATGACCACGCTAACCGACGCCATCCAGGACAAGAAGAACTTCAGACAGAGGGAAGGTCAGTCGGTTTTTTGGCTGTTTTTAGAGATGCCTGTGACTGCTCAATGAATTACATAAAATGTAAAGTGTTTTTATAAGTAAGCTGGATATAAGGCCACAGACACCGAGGTTGAATGTGTTGCCGATAGATATGAAGTTGCTGTTTTAGCAGCGTTTTTTTAACGGCCGTAATAATCAGCACTGGTGGTTAAAACGTGTTAACAGCCTTAAAATAACCATTAATTTCATATATAGACAACATTTTAAAAAACATTTGAGTGCCTTTATTCTGTGGGAAAATAATACAATATAAAAAAAACAACAACTTTATTTTCTTTAACTTAAACTGGTACATTGTCTTGATACATAGAACATAGTTTGCTCCTCATGGTTTTCTATAGTTTAGATCTGAGAACTGAGATGTGATAAATGTTTATTTTGGGGATCAATAAATTGCCCCCAATTTCTTTTAAGTTTTGGGAGATCGTCGATGTATATGTACATGTGAAACCGATTATACCCACTGAGTCTCTTTTTTTTTTTTTTTTTTAATTGGTATTACACTTCATAGAACAGTTAACACATACAGTATCTAGCACTCAATATTGTTGGCATTATGAACTTCCCATTTGAAATCCTCCTTTTTCTTTTTAAATGAAACCAGAAGAAAGAAGAGCAAACCAAACAAACAAACAAAAAAAACAAACAAACACGTATAACAATTTCACCAAAAATTGTTGGCAGAAAAAAGTAGCTAGATACACCGATCTTATCTAACTCTGCAAAGGTCTGAAAATCAGCCACTGTTCCCTTTTGTTCTGCCATGAGGTCACAGGTCACGTTTGCCAACAATAGTCACCTCAGTGTTGCCAAAGTAACAACTTTATCGCCGTATTTAGCATCTTTCCAGACAAAAGAAATCGGTATCTGTCAGAACCGGCAGGTCACGCTTTTTGAAAATCAGTGATCGGCCAAAAAACTGCAGTCGGTGCCCCCCTAGCATATTTTGTCTGCGGACCCGTATCTCTGTGGATTTGGTCACGTTTCGGTTTGTTATCCTGTTGAAAGACCCAACAGTGACTCATTTTCAGCATTACAGGAGGTAATGGAAGCTTATACCAGATTCCTATTGAAGATGGTCTGTGATTGAGGGTCAGCTCCTCTGAATCTGGCGCTCAGGTTCTTCAGTCAGTCTCTGCCTCCAGCTGAGCTGCTCAAGTATCTGGACGTCTCATGGGAGCTAAATAGACAGATGCTATCTTTAAAAAAAAAATCCTAGTATTTTCAGAAACACACGATGGAGATGATCTGCATGTGGAACATGGTGTCGTTGCAGGAGCCCTGTTTGCCTTTGAGATGTTGTGCAACATGCTGGGGAAGCTGTTTGAGCCGTACGTGGTCCATGTCCTGCCACACCTCCTGCTCTGCTTTGGAGATGGAAACCAGTATGTTAGGGAGGTAAGAGGCCGCAAGGGCATCTAGTCGACTCTTAACCAACATAAACATAGAAGGGTTTTAGAATGCAGAAGTTGATACTATTATTTTTGTTGTGATTCGGTTAAAAAGCATCTCCATTTCTACTGCATGTGATCATTAAAGTTTCAGTTGTTTTCGATTTCTTGCTTTTTCTTTTTTTTTTCTTTTTTTTACTTCTGCCCTCTGATTGTTGCTTATTCCAGGCTGCAGACGACTGCGCCAAGGCTGTGATGAGGAACCTGAGCGCCCACGGCGTGAAGCTGGTCCTCCCCTCTCTGCTGGTGGCCTTGGAGGAAGAGTCATGGAGGACTAAAGCAGGTAAGATGCACAAGAGGTTTAAGTCCTGATTATTATGTGTAGGGATGCATGACGATGTCAGCACTAACGTACCGGCTGATATTAGTCATTTTTAAAACATATCAGTCCAATAAACAAAACATGGGCTAACGAAAGGGGATTGGAGGAGGCTGGTCATGTGATATTTGTTTGGTCACGTGATAGTGATGCAGGGTAGGATTGTGGGAAGTTCAACAGAAGCAGAGGAACAGTGGGGAAGTCAGCGATGTGCTTTTATTCAAGGTGTTGAAAGTGCAGTGAAATATATAAATGTATATATAAAAATATGCAATTTCTGTTATCAGCCATAATGGCAATATTAATATCGGACATCCCGGCATTGGCCCAAATTTTCACGTCGGTGTATCCATATTTATGTGGTTGACTACTGGTTGTTTCAAGGAAACTACAACAGAAAACTTAATGTTTACAGAGTAGAAATATCCTTCATCGTCCCACGTTTAACACATGTTTTCCTTGTTAACCTGCTGTCAAGTGTACAGAAACTCAGAAAAGATTTTCATTTTGCAATCTGTGATAAAGTGTGTAGTCAATCACGTCTCTCCCACTTCCAGGCTCGGTGGAGTTGTTGGGTGCCATGGCCTACTGTGCGCCCAAGCAGCTCTCCTCCTGCCTGCCCAGCATCGTGCCCAAGCTGACAGAGGTGCTGACTGACTCCCACGTCAAGGTGCAGAAGGCGGGCCAGCAGGCCCTCCGACAGATCGGCTCGGTCATTCGCAACCCAGAAATCTTGGGTAGGTGACTCGCGTTTTATCACCATAGAGATCCTGTTTGTACAATGAAACACAGAGAGGTTAATAACTGAACTTATGCAGCTTTTCAAGTCGTTAAAAGAGCAGTACTTTGTAAAATCGACTTTTTTGAGCTTTCCATCTTGTTATAATGTTATTCCCTCATCAAAACCGTACCTGGAGGGTTGCCTTGATTCCTTCACGCATGTTTAAGAAATCCTTTAATCTCCATGGCAACCATTCAGCTGTGCAAAGCGCCTGAGTGGACCTAGATTTGAGATGCAGCTCCTCCTCGGAGAAGCTGTTTCCAAGCTTCCACCTCACAGAGCAGCCCTCCACCACTCAGCTCCTTCAGACTAGCCAACAGCAATTAGCAAATAACTGATGGAACTGAGCATTTGCTGCACTCATTATACAATTACTTCTCAGAGCAACACTGGTAAAAATGTTTGTGTTGTATTTGATATTAAAAGCATCTTTATAACAACTGAAGGTAACACAGTTACTTGATTGTGCTATTAAGTGGCACTATGTGCCTGGAAAACACATAATACTGTCCCTTTAAAAATAACAAAAAACAAAAGGGAGACGCAACAGGTTATCATTTGGAGTCTCGATTCGGACGGCTTTTTGTTCAGCTTTATGAACAGGAAGTAAAAATCAGATCTTTTTTTCTGATCAGTGAATGCATCATACAAGGGCTGAACCAATTATTCAAATTGATTATGAATGATTGATTACTAAAATAATTGTCAGGTAATTTAGTAATCTAGAGCGCTACAGAAGCGGCAATCATAAATTGGCCACAAAGACTGGATCATCTTTACCAGTTATTGAACTTTCTCTTCTACCAGCCATTACCCCCATCCTGTTGGACGCCCTCACCGATCCGTCCAGGAAGACCCAGACGTGCCTGCAGACGTTGCTGGACACCAAGTTTGTGCACTTCATCGACGCCCCCTCCTTGGCTCTTATCATGCCCATCGTCCAGAGAGCCTTTCAGGATCGCTCCACCGACACTCGCAAGATGGCCGCCCAGATCATAGGCAACATGTACTCTCTCACTGACCAGAAGGTTTGTAGCTTTAACTCGCACCAGCTCCGTTTGGTCCACTTTAATGGAACTCCAGTCGGTTTGTCTAGGAGTGAATCAAACTTTGATGCAGATTGAAAAAGCAAAATCAGGTCCGCCTAAAAGCCTCGGTCTCGATTCGGTTGAAGTGAATTCTGGTGAGCTTTGGATGTCACCAGAATAGTGACATCCAAAGCTATAGTCCACAAACAGTGGACTATATTGCAAGGCCCTATAAACAAAACAAATGTGAGAGGCTAGTACTTCTTCTGAGGTTTTCATGTTTTTCTTCAGTAGTTCCTTGTGCAGCGCCTCCACAGGAGAGGAGGTAAACAGGTTTTTAAAGGACTTAGTTCGTTTAATACCATACAAAGTGAAAGTGATCCTCTGAAAATGTAACAAACGTTGCTGCTTTGGTCTCCAATCGAACCAAGTCTACGGGACTATCAGATGTGAAAAACCCTAAGTTCACCTTCAACCAATCAATCAATCAATCAATCAATCAATCAATCAATCAATCAATCAATCAATCAATCAATCAATCAATCAAT
>CAEGAE010083089.1:0-105217 GCA_903067095.1 Girardinus metallicus | reverse complement strand
AAAATATTTAAAATGCAGAGGTGTTTGTAAGTAGTTTGTAAGAATAAAACTGCTTCAGACAGGGGAAACAAGTTTTTATTGAAATTAAATTAAGCACAGACATCTACAAATACAGATCACCGCAAAATCTTTTTTGCCCATTAATACATTATATACCAGTCTTTATCAAATGCAGTGCAGTCAAAATGTGCTCTCCAAACTGCACAGGTTCTGTGCTTAAAATTCTGTGCTACGCTTAAAATACACTAATATTACACTATAGACATACACAGCTTCAGTCCCACATAATATCGCATAATATGCTCTTAGCATGGTTTATTAAAAAGAAGTATTATTAAACTAAAAAATTTTAAAGTATAGGGACAGAAAAGCTCATTAAAACAACGTATTTTGTCCTGATTAACGTTAACACCAAGCAATGACTTTTTTGTTTACAGTATACAGTACAGTAGCGACAATTCAGATGGCAAACTAAAGCCATTTATAAATATGTTTACAGGCTGCCTGCCAGGTAAACTTAAAACATGAAGTAATACAGTAGCTTAATGAAAACCAGATGAAGCTTACCTTAATCTTTGACAAAATAAAATAGATGAAACAAAACTTCCACAGGTAAGATGTATCGATAAGAAATCTGGTGAGTAAGCAGTATGCGACGTTGTATGCGTATTACCACAAGATAGGATGGATTGACAGGTAGCACAGACAGTCAGAACACCGACCCTAGAGTATTGGAGTTTGACACCTCTGTTTACACCAATGTGGCGTGTCTACTTTGGAGCTAACATCTTGATTTATTGAAGTCAATTAGGATTCCTTTTTGGGATATCCTTTTTGTAGAGCTGTCTACAATGTCAAAACAGGACACATGAGAAGCAAAAAAAGAAATCTGTTATGGACTGCCTGTGTTTTGACTGACAGGCTATCTGAACGTGCTGTCCAATAACCGTTGGCGGGAGCGTTGGTGCCGCCTGAAAGACAACCAGCTACTCCTCCACAAAGACCGTGATGACCTGAAGAGCCACATCGCCTCACTCCCTCTTCGAGGCTGCGAGGTCAACCCCGGCCTCGACCACAAACACCCTTTGGCTTTCCGCCTCCTTCGTAATGGCCAGGAGGTGGCGGTACTGGAGGTGAACTACTGACAGTGGAAGACACTTGGTGAAGAAGAAATGCATTGCACTCATGTATTATTACTGTGTTCTCTGGTTTTTCTTGAGGCCTCCTCCTCTGAGATGATGGGGCGTTGGTTGGGGGTGTTATTGGCCGAGACTGGCTCTACCACTGATCCAGCCACCCTGCACTATGACTACATTGATGTGGAGACCACTGCCAATGTCATTCAACTGGCCAAGCAGTCCTTTTGGTGAGCAGAACAGTATTTGCTTACCCTTTTTAGGTTTGTTGTCTCCCTCTTCATGAGCAACCATATAACTTTATGCTTCTATCTCTTCAGTTTCACTAGTAAACGTGCTATCTCTCCCAATCCATACCTTGACAGCCAAGTCAATGGCTATGCCTGTCCCTCTGGTATGGCTCTACACTATGATGATGTGCCTATAAATGGAATGGTAAGGACACCAGGGCACTTTTATTGCAGTGTTTTATAAAATTTCTCATATTCTTGAATATTCAAGTTTTCTTCTCCCTTTGCAACAACAAACTTCATTATGTTTTACTGGAGTTTTTATAAGCCAAAACACAAATATATAACTAAAGTTAATGGATGATTTGTTGTTTTCAACATTTTAAATGAGCAAAAATAAAACAAATTGGGGTGGATATTTGTGGTCATACCCCGTTTACCCTAAAAACCTTAAATTAAATCCAGTGCTACCAATTTCCATCAGAAGTTATTTAATTAATAAGCACAGACATCTCTTTGGTATTAAATGAATGTTAATGCATCTTTTCTTTGAAGGACTCAAAGGTTTGCTGGAGAACATTGACCAGTTCCTCCAGAATTTTGCAATTGTTTTTGTAACCTTTTTTTGGCGATCAGAGAAACCAATTTCTACTTTAGAGACATTTGCAAAAAATTTTGTGATATTTCTTCCTCATTAAACCCATTCCAAAATCTACATATAGAAGAAAAACTTTTTTTTTCTTCTATATGACATATTGACATATTGAACAAAAACATTTTTCTTCTTTAAAGAACTTAAATAGCTCATTTTTGTTACTTGCCTTATTGATGATGAATTGTAATTGACATAATGTAAGGCTGATGCAACAAAGTAGTACAAGTAGTCACGTAAGCCCAATATGTTTGACTAAATCATCATTCTCCTACTTCTTCTTGGTTGTTTCCATTGCAGTTTTACGAAATACATCTATACTGATGCAGCTGAAAAGCCACCTTATCTTAGCGCAAAAACATTTTATCAAAATATGCGAGTTGTTTTTTAATTGGTGAGTTTCCATCAAGTGGATTTATTTTCGTACTCTCAATTTGTCCAATTTTATGGTTAATGGAAGCACAGTCATGTTCATCCAATATCCAACTCAAATGTAACTTCACCACGATACTAAAAGTAGACATTTGGAGGGAATGAGAAGAATTCTTCAACCAAATGGGATTTTAGTGTAGAGTGGGCGGGGTCATTGCCAATCCCTCTCCAATCTGCAGTCAGGGGTTTGTGCAAAACACTAACACCCATTCATTCGTTCAACCTCTACTTAATCCGGTAAGCTATTAAGGACATGTTCTTATTTACAATAACAACCTGGCAGGGAAGGAAAGGAATTATTGAGAACAAACAACAATATTATAAAGTGTTAGGCATAAATCCACCTAGACACATGGGGCCGAATGCAAAGACTGAGATGATTGAAATAATCAGATGATTATTTATGAAAAATGTTCAACACAATTATTCATCATGATATCTTAAAACAAGCAGTTGAAATACTTTTGCAATAGAATGTAACTTTTAGTAATATCTGATAATGGGTATCATTACCCATTATCTGGGTAATGTTACCCAGATAATGGATAACATTGTCCATTAATGGGTAATGTTAGGGGTGGGTGGGTAATGTTTACCCATTCAGATAATGTCACATTTTGACTTCCTGCTTGTACTAACTGTGACCTCTCCTCCTTCCTGTCATCCTTATCTTGCTGCTGTTTTTCTTTTTTTTATTCCTTTTCTTCATCTTGTTTGCTTGCTTTCCTCATCTAACTCAAGGAACTTGAGATGCAGTACTCCACTCCCACCACAGGGCAGGGCCAGACGAAAGAGGAAGTGCAGCAAAAGAGCACAAATCTGTATGAAAATATGCTATCACCTCAACTGGTGATGCGCTATTCCACCAAAGTTTCCTCTGCTTCCGCTTCCTTCTCCTCCTCTTCTGCTGCTCACTATAAATCTCCTGTTTCTAAAATCTCCTCTCAATTCCTCACTGCTGACCATAAACCTTTGGACTCTACTCAGGTGACTAACACTCTGCTGCTTAACTAATAAACTCATCATACAAACTCTTCTGCATTTATTCCTTTTTTAATCCTCACTAACTTACTCCTCACCAACGACTTCATTCTTGTATCCCTTCCATTATATTTTCTGTTTCCCTCAGATCAACTCATAGATAATTTGTTTTTCACATTGTTTGCTAATTTAAACTATGTTTTATGGTTGTGTGATTATCCTTTCCTTTAATATTTTTACATTGCGAGCCTTCTTCTGCAACCATATACGGCACCACACAGGCTATTATGGAGCTCTACCTCTTACCCACCACCCTTTGATTTGTGTGCTGTGTAGTGCCGCCAGCAACTGTAACCGTGACCATAGACCACAAAGTTGCTCTGTTGAATAACGAAGGCTGTAGAGGTGGACAAAGGTTTTTATTTCAGAAGGATTCACCTATTTTACTACATTTATAGTATACTATTAAATGGTAAATGGACAGAACTTATATAGTGCTTTATCCGATCATTTTTGACCACTCAAAGCGCTTTACACTAGTGTCATTCACCCATTCGCACTCACAAACGCTCACACATTCATACACCGATACGCAGATCGGTAGGCAATTTGGGGTTAAGTGCCTTGCCCAAGGGCACATCGACATGGGGCAGGAGGAACCTGGAATTGAACCTACAACCTTCCGATCACAAGACAACTACTCTTCCCACAGAACCACAGTCCCCTGTGGCTCTGTGGGAAGCCCCCTGCTTCATCATTGACGAACCTTGTTCAATTCTACTTTTGAAAGCCTGATGAAGGATTTAGAGACAACTTGCAGAGGGACAGTAGAATGAGTTTAAGGAAATTATTTAAAACACTGTTTTCATGTAAATAAACCAAAGTTTTCCAACCCAGCTTCCCAAAACTGAGTTCTTTATGTTCACAAAATATAAAACAATGAAAAGGAAGGAAGAGTGGTAGGAAGGATGGATGCAAGGGAAAAAGAATGTAAGGCACAATGAAAGGAAAGGTTGCAAGGAAGGGATGAAAGACATGAAGAAAGGAAAGACACAAAGAAGTATGCAACCAGAGAAATGGGGCACAAAGAAGGATGCGAGGAAGGGTTGTAAGGACATACAGAAGGATGCAAGGGAGGAATGACACAAAAGAGGATGCAAGTAAGAGAGGAGGACCCAAAGGAGGACGCAAGGGAGGATAGTAGGCCAAAAATGAGGATACAAGGACAGAATTAGTTCTCAAAGAAGAATGCAAGGAAAGAATGAAGGACACAAAGAAGGATACAGGAAAGGGATGTAGAACACAAAAAATGGTACAAGGAGAGGAAGTACACAAAGAAGGATACAAAGTAGGGAGCTAGGACATTAAAAAGGACAGAAAAGAAAGGAGGATTAAAATAAGCCCCCTTTCTCTTAAATTTGGATGATATTTTTTTATCGACACAAACATATTTCCATTTAGGATGTTAATAAATGAAGCATCTGCTGAACATCTGCTATTTGATTACATTTTGTTCTGCAAAGCAATGTTTGCAACTGAAAGGATTCATAATGATTTTAATTTGACTTGATCATTATATCTGTAATAAAGTCCTTGCACAAAACAGCAAGCAAATGTGTTTTTCTGGTTGAAATAAAAACGATCCCTGTGTACATGGGCTGGTCATCAGCGACTGTTTTAGCTGGAAGAGGTAAAATTAGAGTTGTAAATTGAGGAGGATTGAGGCAGCTAGATGAGAAACACGGAGGGTGAATTTCAGCTTATGAAATTACCTCTTTTCTGCACAAAGCAGGTGTCATTTTGGTTAGCGTTCCACGCTTTATTGCCACAATTTGGAAAAGAACAAACACAACCCACTGAGTCTTTTCAGAAAGGTACAATTTCTGTTAAATCTCAGTCAAAGACTTCTCTTTTAATGACGCCTTTTAGGATGTTTTCAAGCTCTTATAATAAAGCAAATTAGCCTGTCTATTTATTATTGTTTGCCTCCTTTTTACAGTTTTCAGCTGCAGTATTCATGTTCAGTATTACTCTAACTGCAAACACTTGTACCTGTCTGTATTTTTATTCAAATGCAATATGAATGTTCTTTTCTGACTGCTATGTGATCAAAGTCCAGACCTAATTATATCAATCGTTTGCTGTAGAAATTGTGGTTCCTCTCCATGAAGTCTGAGCTTGAGTTGTTTTACAAAGCAGAGCGGACAAACCCAATGTCAAGAGTTGGTAGAGACACATTCAGAAAGACCTGCAACTAAGGCTGGACAATAAATCAATAACCATATTGCGATAGACATGTGATCAATATCAATAGGAAATACGTCCGATAAAATGGTCAGTAGTTTCACTGAACTTCGATCCAGAGTTTTAGCTGCTCAACCTCTCACTGTTGGCTAATAAAACCTGGTGACATCAATTAAGTCTCTCACTGTTTGGTTACCAGGCAACATCCTCTGGAGTAACTTGTGGTTACCTAGCAACAATCTGTTGAGTTCCAGGTTTTGCCAATTGCCTCATAACTGTTTAAATAAACAACGCCGTTGAGTGAAAACTGCAGCATGAAATAAGAAAGTTTCACCACTAGTTTGGCATAATTTCATAGACTTAAAATAAAAAAAACTAATAAGCAATTAACATTATTGACTAATATAAAATGCTTGTATCGTGATACGCTTTTCAGCCATGTCATCCAGCCCTACTTGCAGCTGTAGTTGTAGCACAAAGTGGTAATTTTCCATCATGATAACACATAATTTTCTAGTTATGTGTTGGTGTATCACATAAAATCCAAATAAAACGAGTTGTGGAAAGCTTTAAAAGGTATAAACATTTGTGGAAATACTGTATCTCCATTTAGACTTTATACATGTCGTCACGGGAGAGTTTCTTTAGGTTGAGCTCTGTTTCACTTGTATTCAGCTGGCCAAATTGCCCAGAGATGGGCCATCACCATCTGCTGTTAACTAGCTCCAAAGGTTATGTGCAGATCCAGCCTGGCCAGAGTGTGATCCTGAGCCGCCTCCATTGATCGAGTCTTCTTCCTCCCTGCTTTTACTCTCCTCTCTCAACAGGTCCCAGCACTCATCGCTGCCCCAACACTCCAAGTTAGTCTGTTTTCTCACCTACAGCATACTTCCCACACATGCAGTCTTTTTCTTCTTCACTCGCTCGCTCCTGAACACATTCCCCTGATGCAATCCTGACAGACATCACAAGCTTACAAGCTTGTTGCCTCTGGCACTCCAAGGATGCGCCAATGGCCTTCCACTGGCTGTGAACTTTCCCACATCACCTTTATGACGCGGCAGCAGAGGCTTGCATGGTTTCATGGATAGTTGAGCAGTGCGGACAGTTGCACTTGTTGTACATTAGCCTTGTTATCAATGGCTTCACCCTTCATTTAGCCAAAAACGTAGCTGTAAAAGTCGCGCACAACCGCGCACACACTGATGGTAATGCGCTCAGTGGCTCCTCGGTGAGATAAGATTAAATTTGCGTAATGGGTCGGGCCTCATCTTGTAAAGTGGCCATCAGCCATTAGCATTAATGCAATAAAAAGCTTGCAAAGGTCTGTCACCTGAAAGCCTGACCCTTGACCTCACAGATGCGTTCAGCTAAAGACCCTTTTAAAGTGTCTGCACTGTGTGAGGTTAACAATAATCCATGGTTTAAACTCACAGGATGTCCATGTGTTGTATTCCTTTAAATATACACTTAATATACAGAGTGCAGAAGTTTACATACACCCATCATCAATCAGCTTGAAGGTCATTTATATATTTCAAGGTTTTATGCAGCTCTTCTTTTCAGGAAGACATCACAAATATATTCAATGAACAGGCAAAACAAGTTTTCATTTGAGGTTTTTCTCTAATTCGGAATTACATAAGCATATAAATTTACTCCGAATTGTTATTTATGGAGTTAACTTTTCAATAGGATTTTCTGAGTCATTTTAGATGCTCAATTTTATCCATCTTTGTTTGTTCCACAACAGTTCTTCTGAGGATTGGGTTACTGGCATAAGTTCAAACTTGTGAACCCAATTTCTGTTATTAAAATTAATCAAAGTCGTATCATCATCCCGAAAAAGAGCTGTCCAAATTTCATCAGTAAAAGCCCAAAATGTGGTAATATCCATGCCGGAGATGAGTGCATGTAAATGTAAGGCCTGAACTGCGAGTTCCTTTAAGTGCCTCTCCAAGTTCAGAAGCACAGAGTGAATTTGTGTCGGTAGATTAGCAATAAATCATCCAATAACCCAACGATGAGGAAGCTAGAGAGCAGCAGGGGGGTTGTTTGAAATTAATCCAGCCCAACCGCTCCAGGCGGGGCCGAAAGACAGCCTATTGTAGGGAAAGGGATTTCAAAGAAATGAGTTTTGGCTGGTGACCAGTCAGTTTCTTCCCTTCTCATGGTACGGAGTGACAGTGTGTCTGATCTGTAGAGGCTTGTGAGTTCCTGCTGCGTCTCCACCACCACCTCTACCACCGGCCGGAGAGATGTCTGCCTCAAGAAGCATGCTCACTCACTCCACTCATGTGCATCTCCGTGCCAGTCCCACTTCTGTCCCCTCGTTTGGCATGACGACATCACCAAAATATCACCAGCCTGTTTTCCTGTCTCCTCATGCGTTGTTGAAGATCTTGCACTCTCCTCACCCTCACAGCCACCTCATGGTCCCACCGGCAGCCTCACTCACCTCACGGTCTGACCGTTTGTTTCTGTGCAGGTTGGATGCCATTTCTCACTCTTTCTCTCTCTCTTCCTTCCTCCAGGAATGAGGGAACACCCACCAATTCCTGTCATTGACCTGGCTGACCACATAGAGAGACTTAAGGCCAACGACGGCCTCCGCTTCTCCCAGGAGTATGAGGTAAGAGCAAAGCTTTCCTGATTCTTCCTCTTTCAAGTATATAAATGGGTTTCCTTGTACGATCAGCAAGGAATCTTTTTTTTTTCCCTTTTTGATCTCATATGCATGTATTCTAATGGGTTATGGGAGACTTCTTACATAGACGTTCTTCAGTCATTTTCACAACTCTATTACCAAACCCACTAGGAAACCAACACTTACATTAAATGCTGCGAGATGCTTTTTCACAAACCTAGCAGGTGGCAAGTCGCTTAAGCAATCTGTGTTCGTCTTGCTGCTTCCCAGAAGAATGGGTTTTGTCTGAGAGGGGTGGGGAGGAGTGCAGGAGGTCTCTCTGCCGCAACTCGGTGAGGGATTATCTGTTGTCAGTGTTCTTCTTCACCAGAAAGAATAAAAAAAAAAAAAAAAGAACAGGGGGGAGGGAGCAAATTTGCATTTAAAGTGGTACATAGTTGGTTTGGGGTTCTGAGCATGGCTAGATGTAGAAAAGAGGCATCCTTGAATACAGAAAAACATGATTTGTCTTTTATTTATTTGCTCTGCTTGTTGGATCGGTCTGCTTTAATCAGGGCTTCTCAAATGTTGGTTCCAACAAGGCGGTCGGAAAGGTTGTGGATCTTGGCTTTTATCTAGAAGTTCATGTTCTTCCCTATGTCACTGCTTGTGACCGATGTTTCTAAGTCTAGAAATGCTGAAATGCCAATGCTGTTAATGTTATTTTCTAGGAATAACATTAACAGCATTGGCCACAATTATTTGTATTATTGGAGTAAATTTATGTTTTATTGGAATAGCATAATCTAATTGAAAATTAGAATTAAAATCCAGAAATTGATTTAAGTACAGTTGCGCTCATACCTTCGTCACACTGCTAATACTCAGTTAAAAATAAAGCAGACAAAATCTGGTCACTAGCTAAGCCAGTTAGCCGCAGATGCTTTGGACGAGGCGAAAAACTCAGAGGTAAGATGGCTGCACCTTTCACATTAAAATGAAAGGTGCCGCCTTTCCCAGGCAGATTTCTTATAAGAATTTTTATTTATCATTGTCATGATAAATTTCAGTTGTTGATATAACTTTTTTTTTTTTCAAATAACAGTACTATTGGACGACAATCCTTGTTTATCCTGATTCAGGAGAACACTGAATACCACATTTTGATTCAAAAACACATGCGCAGCTACAAAAAGCTACAAACGTGCTGCAGATATTTCCTGTTGCAATAATTTCCAACAAAATGCTGAAAGGTTTTTCAAATTCATACTTTGTTTTTTAGTCGATTAGCATTTCATCTCACAAAGGCCCAGTTCTCTTTCAAGAAAGACTTTTACTGCCTTTTGGTCTAAAGAAAGTAGCAGTACTATAAAGCTGTTAAACATGTTGTCACAAAGATTAAATAAGAAGTTAATTTGTCAATTTTCCCAAATGAGCCCAAAACAGTTGCTATGGTTGAAGTTAACAAATCTAATTAGGTTGACTTGTTCAGCTGAACATCGAAGGTTTCCTAAATGTGTGCAGAAATAGTTTTTCTTAGTTTTTTTTGCATCACTGTTAATATGCTGTCTGCCAACAGTAACATAGAATCTTGTCCTTGCTTAAACACACAAGCAGGATTGCAAAAGACTAATGACTAATTATCGTCCAAAACAGGCCATGTGGCCAAATTTGTTTGGCTCCGCTGGTCAAGTTGTAAAATATAAAATGTAAAGTTAAAATATATTCATCTTTTATTGCAGTATCACAAAATTATTCAAAAATTCTAACTTTAGTATAAAGTCTGATAATATGACTTAGATTATTCATTGGGCAAAAAAATTCCAACATAAAAACTAATTATTAACTAAATCCCTGTTTTTGTTGGGGGTTTTTTAAGTAAATGTAATTTAAGCAAATTTTCACTCAGAAAACTGGCCATAGGTCATTAGTTAGGCTTTTATCACGATAATAATGGTTTGCAAAATCAACCGCCATCCTGGTGTCCAGTTCTAAAACCCATAGAAAACTTTTATCTTGAGCTGAAAAGAGGAGCCCACAATTCAGACCTGGTTGTACAGACTACTGACAGCAGTGAAACCAATAAGCAATCATTTCTTAACAAGGGATTTGTAGCACACATTACTAAAACTGATATTGTTTAATGCAAGAAATCTAAAAATGGATCTGTGGTCACTTTGCTGTTATAATTAGTTGTTTTTGAATTCCAGTGGAAATTCAGTTTGTTTCTGTAACGCCAATTAACAGTAAACTGTCATCTCGAAGCACTTTACAAGAAAAACATCCAATAATATAAAATAAACCGAAGCATACACCAAACCCTAATTGGTTTAATGTGTATAATGTGGGACAAACTATGCAAAGATTATTCAGATCAAGTACATTTTTAATTCTGATATATATTTTCCCCCCTTTTTAAATTTTTTTTCATTCTTGTGATCTGCTGTGAAATTAACAGCCAGCTACAGAGGTTGTTAGGCCGTGGTAAACCTCTGCACTCAATTAACCAGGTTTATGTGTTGCCTCTCCAGGCCGTCGCCCTCCCGGCCCGTTGAGTTCGTTTAAATGAACCTAACCACAGAAAGGAGCCTGAATGAATGCGGGCAATCAGCCCGGCTCTGTTCCCGTCCCGGGAAAAAGTCCTCCTGAGCCAGGGAAGACCCCCTCCGCGGCCCGGCAGATGGCCCTTCGTCTCCGCGCCAGCTGAGGCGCCGTGGCAGAACTCTGGCGCTTTGTCACAGTCACGTTCGCCGGCTGCTCCCATTGAGCCGTACCCCAAGGCGCAAAATTTGTAGAGGCTTCGCCACTTCCTCTCCCCCGACACTTTAGGCAGCCTGACACTTGGTTTCCGCGGCGCCGACTCCAGTCCGCAACACGCTGAGCAATGAACACGCTGGGTAATGAGCAGAATTTGTCAATCAGGCATGGTGCAAGTCCCCAGACAGTCTCTATTAGATTGCCAGGAGCAACTTCACGCCGCAGTCGTCATAGAGCCATCATTACGTTCCTTTAAAAGTATTTTCAGTTTTTTACTGGGAGCACCTTAGGCATCTGCTCCTCACCTTTTCTACCCAACTTGTTTGCTAGTTGTCAACCTCTCTTGTGTGCCCGGCTGTCTCCACCAAACTCTCAAATGAGTATGACACATTTTGACAGCAAATGAAATCTTTTTCTTCACGGTGCTGAGCACAGGCACAGAAATTGCCAATGCTGAGCTCATGAGCAGCAACGGGTCTCGACCCCCACCACTCACACGGCTGAGTAATTTGTAGATGTGATGAAGGATTTGTAGTGTACAAACTCTTCACATTTTATGTGTTGACGTAGACGTTGACTTCAGAAGGGCTGAAGCAGTTTTCAGGGCATTTGTTGCTGAAATTGGAATGCAAAAGTCAACAGAGAGAAGCTGACTACCTTTGATTTGTAAAATAGCTGAAAGTGCAGATTCGTCTTTAGAAAAAAACAGAGTCAGAAAAATTTCCCTCAATTTAAAAAGGAACATTTGTAAATTACACAGATTTGTTAAGCACAGTGTGATATATTTCAAGTCATTTCAGTTCATGTTTAGTATCACAACTTACAGCGAAGAAAACTCAGCAAAAAAGTTCTTTTAATGGGAAATACTGCTGGCTGGAGTGTTGTATGGAAGCAAACTGATGGAAATTTGAGTGGAAAGAAAAGCGGAGATGGCTGCAGACTTAAGTCAGTTGTTGATTGTGAAGCAAAGCATGAATGGTTGAAATCTAAAACACGAGAATTCAATTTCAGCTTCTTTTCAATGTTTATTTGCCGTTGGGCAAGGCACATGTGGTCCTTCTAGAGACATCAGCAATGTGTTAACGTGGGGAAAAAAATGGCTTCAGTTATTCCCATTGCTTATGCACCTTTTTTTCTAACATAGTTTTTCCTTCCACTCAACTTTCCAGGAATATGTTTGAATGCATCGCTCTTGGCATGCAGCCAGCTTCTTTAGCAATCCTTTTGTGACTTATCATCCATCTAGAGGGTTTCAGCAACTGTCTGCTGGACCTGTCATGTCAGCAGTCTTCCCCATGATCTTTAGACCAGAAAGTGGTCATAACAAAACTATTAAGTGTTAAAAGCCCATTTTATTGACCTATATAATGTCATAATTTTCTGGCAATGTGAGTTTTAGGGTTTTAGAAGCTATGAGCCACAATAAAGAGAGAAAAGTTCTTGAAATATGTCATTCCGAGTGGAATGACTCTAAATGATACGAGTTTTACTTTTTTGTATTGAAATACTGAACAAAATGAGCCCTTCAATGGTATTATAACTCAAAGATATGCACCTCTAAGGTTAATGTGATCAAGCTGGGATCTTTTTACATCGAGTTCACCTGTTCTCCCAGCATGCATAGCATATGATTTTGCAATATTTTACTCCTGCGTCGTTCAAAGCTGCTGCTGCGGGATTTGCTGTGGAAACACCAGACAAGGTTGTGGTGTGAGGAGGAAGCGTTGGGATCGATGCTGCATAGCGAGAGACATTGTGACATTATCCAACAAGGGATGGGAGGCCATCACATATCTCCCCAGGATCAATAAGTATGCAGTCCACCGTCCCTGTTCTGCAGGAGTCAAATGACGCAAGGAGAAAATTGCCTGGACCGGGAGAACAGGCGGAACAACAATACATGAAAGGCGACAGAATTAGAAAGATTAGACGAGAAGAAGCAATGAAATTGTTAGATTTCAGGCTGTTGGTGATGGCCTTTTTGGAACCGATTTAAATCAACACAATTGGAGATCTCTCTTCATTAACATGCATCAATAACATCAAATGTCAAGCAAGCCTTTAACCTGATAATCCAGGAGCAGCAGCTGCAGGATAAGCAGCATTATGTAGGTTTTTCCAGCTAGATGATGAATCTTCAGAGACATGTTGAGGGTAAACAGTATTTTCTGGTTAAAAGGTTTTTGCAGTCCGGAGCTCACCTCTGCTAGCTGAGCGACAGCAGAGCAATTTTCCCTCCATTTCTCTGCCGACGTAAAACTCAAGTATCCTTTTGTGCTTCTGCCCCCCTTCCCACCTCTCCGTCTCTTTCTCATCATCATTCTATCTCTGTCTTCCTGCTGTTTGCCTTCTGCTCCTCTTTCTCCTGTCCCCGCTCAGTCCATCGATCCGGGCCAGCAGTTTACCTGGGAGAACTCCAACATGGAAGTGAACAAGCCAAAGAATCGCTATGCAAACGTCATCGCTTATGACCACTCCAGAGTGGTCCTCACCTCTGTGGATGGTAAGAGCTTGTGGAGGCACTTAACTCCTCACCGGTTGCTGTTGAGCGAGGCGGTTGTTTATTTAGACTCTACTTCACGTGCGTTAAGAGGTATTTCAATCTGATTTCTCATAACCTTTTTGTTATATTGGCACTTTTTCCGTCTTTGCTGCAGCTGTTCCAGGCAGCGACTACATCAACGGCAACTACATTGATGGCTACAGGAAGCAGAACGCCTACATCGCCACTCAGGGGCCTCTGCCAGAGACCCTGAGCGACTTCTGGAGGATGGTGTGGGAGCAGAGGTCCAACACCATCGTCATGATGACCAGACTGGAGGAGAAGTCGAGGGTAAGGAGAAGCACCGTGAAGAGCAATCCATCATTTCCCTCGTTGTTCAGTTATACACTGCCTGGTTAGAGGTTTGATTTTACTCATTTAAATCAATGACAAAATACTCACCGGTTCACATTATCAATTAGTTTAGGTGACACTTTTATCCATCAACAGCAATCTCCCTTTGTATTCCAACAAGAAAGCAGACCCTATCCTTACACTGAAAAAAACAAGTATTTTTAGTTTAATTTCTAGCCCAAATATCTTAGTACATTTGAAATAAGGCAAAGCTAGCTTAGAAGTCACTTTTCACCAAGATATACAAGTTAGTTTTACTCTGACACTCCTAAATAAATTCCAGAGTTGCCAATTGCCTCCAAAAGTCATGCAGCTTATTGATATTAAGGAAGTGGAGGAACCCTTTAAGTTGGCCTTGATAGAAGAAAACCTGCATTTAGACCACAAAACCTAATCGGAGGCAAGCTTCACTATTCTGTTGAATCAAGGTTTGTGGAGCCATGCAGATAACTAAACCATAACTAAGGGACAGACATTCAGAATCACAGTGGACCCTCTTTATTTGACTCCTCTAAAAACACTTATAACTGCCTGTTTTATTAGTTCAAACACCAAATATACCTTAATATTCATTGGTACATACAGTGGAAACCGTCACTGCTGTAAAAGCTGATATATTTCTAGCTTATTGCTGTTTTTTGCCCACAGCCAATCAGCACCAATGAAAATGAATGGACTAAATCGACCTGCATTAGTTGCATTGTAAACATCAGGCAATATTATGTCAAGTAGCAGTGCGCCCAGGTATTTCAGTTTTCCAAATAGCATTTCCTTTAGGATATTTAGCGGGGGGAAAAAAAGCACCATTACTGAACTGGGAGGGCAGACTGCAGTCCACTGTCAACAAAAATTCCCTTGACTTTTTGAAATTTCAGTCTGTAAAAGAACTGAACTTCATAATAGAAAGTTTGTATGAAGTCTGGATTTGAGACTAGAGGGAAAGCCCAACAGAACAGGTTGTTCCCCAGAGTACCTGAAAGCTTTCCAGCCATATTGGTATAAACTAACTCAGCTCTGCAGAGGGACTCTTAACACCTGAGAAAGTTTGCAGGCACACAGACACCCGGTCCCTCTTTAAGGCTGGATTTGTCAACCAGATCAAAGTCAGCAGAACTTCAAAGTCCACTTTGTCTGGTCGGTGTCTCTCCTCAGTCTTCTGTATAAAAACTCACTGAATGTGAAGAAACGTTGAGCTGCAGCTCTGAACTGCGGCTGCTCCATTCTCCCTCCTGTTTGTTTGCCACTTATGAAGGTAGAGATGTAACTTTGCACATGAGAGCAACACCCTCTACTGAACGGAAGCACATTTTCAGCCAAATTACAGCGCGCACAAGCACATTGTGGTTATTTTTAGACTTTCATTATAGCACCAGCTCCGTCGTTATTTAGAAATGACTCCAGGAGTTTGACTCTCAATTGCCGCCTGCTTATTTTTGTAACGCTACACCGAAGGCGTCGCAGAGTCTCGTTTGTGTTGCTCTTTCTGAATTTGGTCCTCCAAAGTCGAAGAGCTCTAATCAGATTTCTAAAGTTGAAGCTTAAAGAGGATTGTGGCCCCACAGCGTTAAACACATCCCCGCCTAATAAAAGCAAAAAACAAATGAGCGCATGACAACTTGAGGTTTCAAACTGGAACGGATTTATTTAATTACCATCGGAAAATAATGCTCACCAATTCCATGGGGGGAAAACAGACAGCGTGAAGTCCTGCCAGTATGTGGTGCTTTATTAGTGTGTGCACAGCGCCCTAATGAAGGAGTCCCCAGAGTAGAAAAAAAAAACTACAAGTAAAATGTAAATGAAAAAAGCTAATTTTGAAAAAAACCTAGATGTGGGTTTCCAGGAGAGGATCATCACCTGGAGTTTGTCTCCTCGTCTAGACAGAGGCTGCAGGAAAGTAATTGTTTTGTCAAAGTGGATACCTAAATTGTTTCCCATCCTCCGAAAAAAATCCATCATCTGTTTTAATTCAGCGCTATCAGTGCAATCAATCATTTAGGTAAATTATGACCACACTCCAGCTCCGCGGAGCAGAGCTCATTTTATTTGGACCTTGGAGAATATCTTCAGGGCGGATGTGTTTGATTAGAAGATTTTTATTACACACTGGCTTTATAGCGAGCACACAGGCGGATTCACAAATGCCTTTCTATATATGAAGTGTGTCTGAAAGGCAATTTACAGACAGACTGTCTCTCTTTGATCCCAGGATTAGTCAAGTTTAAACAAACATGAGACAAGTCCTGCATGTTTTAGATGTTTCTGCTGCAAAACAACTAAACCAAATTAGTTTTATCGTCTTCTCTGGCTATTTTGGTCAAAATCTCCCACAATGCAATACTTGAATTACATGTCAAACAAATGCATTTATATTGTAAGTAAAACTGAAAACACATATAAGAAATAAACACTATTCTATCAATAATTCTCCAAATTTTTAAATGGTATATTGAATACATTATTAAAATGAATAAAAATAGATAGAATTTGAATTCATTGTATGTTTGCATCTATTTTATTGAATGAATTTATTGTTCTGTGATGTATTAAAGTCAAAATATGCCACAATTAAATACATAAATAACTCTTAAAATATTTCTAGATGTTAAAATTTCACAAGAATAAAAATGAATACAATAAATAAATTAACATTAGAATCTAAAAAATGAAATACAAAAATAATTTATTAAAATTTGTCTTAATGTTAAAAACATTGGTAATTACCTAACTACAGCATTTTATTTAAAAAAATACTCAAAATGTATCGTAGCTTCACATTTACTTGAGGATTCATTAAAACGATATATTTTAATAGTTGCAAAAGTCTCACATTTTGAAAATAGTCATTAGATTCCTTTCCAAAATACACAACTGTGGCTAATCCCAGTTTCAAGCAGATGTGAAAAGCCATATTGTTCAGCTTTAATACATTATTTAGATCATGTTACTCTGTAAACAGCTGTGCCTATGAATCACAATTAAAGCCGTCACTCTAATGAAGAGAAAATGTTTAGTGAAATAACAATTAAATGTTTGTTGCGAGCCTTAAAGACTTTCCAGAGTGAGACCGCCAACACTGTGCCAACAGCCGATTAGGCTGATTAAATTGCATCGGTACAGAAAACATTACTTAATAAGTGGAACCATCTCAACAAATCACATTGCAAATAAACAGTGTTCGGAAAGTAGCTAATAAAATTAAACGTCTTATAATTTTATAACGAGACAGGCAGCTGCATTCTTAGTTCCTTTAATTTTTGTTGTAGCTTATGTCACTTCTGGTGCCTTCCACAATGATTTTTTTTTTTTTTTTTTACATCATGAAGGCTTGTTTTGGCCTTTTTAGTGACTCTACTCGCGGTAAATATGATCTATTTCAGATGAGTAGATATTTTTGTAGTAATTTACAGACATTCTCCTGTCTTTCCCATTTTGAACAGTGGCTACAAGAAGTTGTATTACTCTGAATGTAGATGTGTGCAAGTTTAGACGAGCTGCTAGTCTTTGCAGTCATGTTTAAAGATTTTGTTCATGCCCCATAACAAAAGAAAAGCATAGATTACTAGTTAAAAATCTCTTGATCACTTGATTAAATTTAAAGACAGGTTGGATTTTTCTACATTTTTTAGAGTGAAGTCAAAAAAATATTTTAAGGGTGGAGATAAACATAAAAAGTTGAGTATTATCCATTATTTGACTTCACAATGTTAACAAAAAGTTGTTTGCACAGTTACCAGAGGAGATGTTTATTTTTCAACTTCCTTTCCATAAATTACTCATAGTTTGCTCACTTTTCTGTGTAAAATTGCCCTCGGACGCATACTGTGAGCGAATGAGTCAACCCTCCAGCGACCAGCAAGACTTAATGCTTTATGCCAAATACTGCTGGAGCTGAACAAATACGATGCGATCTGACAGCAGGCAGATTTTGGCTTCCTCTTGCACCATCATTACAAGAGAGTAAAACTTTAAAAGGTCAGGGGTTGAAATCAGACCAGAGGTACAAGCCACTGTGTGTGTGAGTGTGTGTAGATCAAAGGTCTGCGGCTCCTGCAAAAGGCAGAGAAGATGAGTTCAAAGCGAAGGTAGACGATGGTGCAGCCTGTGTGTGTCAGTATGAGCGAGTACATGCCACCGAACCCCAGACAGCACAGAGATATTCATTACAGAGGTGACTGCCAATCCATATGTTTGCGGTGCAAGCAGTTCCCCATCACTCAATTGAGTTTCTCTTCTGCGAGCGCCGCCTCCGCCTCTGAATGGGAGCCGTCTCCAGGGGAGGTGAAATGTGAGCAGAAGAATTTTAGCACATTTTGTTTGTCAATTTGTAGCAGCTCGCCGAGGCAGCCAAAGTGCCTCCAAATGTCAGCTGAGCTCTGCAGCGTCGATACGATTAGTTCACCCCGCGGCACATCCCTTTCCTCGCACCGCGTCCCAATCAATGCTTTCTACGTTCTAGTCCCTGCAGTTGTGGCATTAAAAGCCTTCTGATTTATTTATGCTTTTCTTCTTCCTGCAGCTGTTTATAATGACTCCTTATTCTAACACATTTACAAGTGTTTCCTTCTTTCATAGCTACTCGTCCAGAGCGCCTTGAACGCTGGGAATTGCGACTGCTGCTTGTGCTACAAAAATACAAAACATCGAGGAAACATCTTAGTACACCTGGAATAAGACGAAGCTAAATTATTTTACAGCTGGGAGCTTGTTTTAAGTCAATAATCCCTTAAAATTGATGAAAAAATGCTGGTTCCATTGGCAGATTATTTCACTTATAACACAGCATTTATCTCATGCTATTAGTGAAATAATCTGCCAGTAAAACTGGTACTTTTTCACCAATATTAAGGAATTATTGGCTTAAGACCTGCTGAAGTGTTTCTTGTAAGTTAGTTTTTGTCTTATTTGAAGTGTATTAACATATTTGCAGTAGAAACTAGTAAATAGTTGGTAAGATTTAGTTGTTTTTCGTTGTAAAACCACATCTGTCAGGATAAACAAGGAATGGTTTTGTATTGAAAACATCCTGAGAGGCGACGCCAATCAACTTCAAATGCTGAGATAATGATGTGGCTCATTTCTTTGGTGAACCGGATTGGTGGTTTGCTGTTAGTGGCCGTAAAACCTAACTGTAAATTGATTGTGCAGATCCATGCACTGCTTTGAGTCATAAGATGCCTTACCATTACCTTTTGAAAACCGTTGCAACATTCCTCTAACATGCAGTAATGTGGTTCATTAGTCTGAGGAGGTGGAGGTCATGTTCATGTCAAGGTGAAGATCACAGCAGCCTTCAATCTTTGCTCTAATCCTGCTGTCTCCTTACTAAAGCAGAGTCAAATCAAAGGTCCACTTCTGCTCATGTGTTGCCCTTAAAAAGTTTTCACACCCTTTGAACTTTAATGGGATTTTATGTGGTAGACCAACAGAAAGTGGAGGATAATTGGGCAGTGGAAACAGTGGCCTTTATTTACAGTAACCCGACTGGAGAGGGGGCAGGAAGAGCAGCTAATGGTCCCAGCAGACTTACTTACAGCCTCCGTATTTGGTGTTCCTGCTCTATTCCTGAGCCACAACTATAGATCCAAAAAGTACAGAGTGCATTTGAATCCTCTCTGCCCCGATGCTCCTAAATAAAACACAGGTTGTGGCTGGAGTCAGAAGAGAGTATAGAACCTCATTAAAAAGTTCGACAAAGGACTCCACTCGTGGTTAGTTGTTCACTATTCTTGTTTTCTTGTTGTATTCACCGCTAACGTAATGTGGAGGCTTTATGCCCATGTCCCATACTCCATGTTTAGCACCTCTTAACAGGTTAGGGAGAGTAAAAACTGTGTTTTGGATCAATTTCAGTGTTTCCATGTGGATGAAATTGTTTCTAGAAACGGTCCCATGTGGATGCTGGTGTTTTTGAAAACAACAGTCCTTTCCTCTGGTTTGGATGGGGGGTAAATTACACACAGACTCTATTAAATAGGTGATCTCTGAAGGCAACTGGTTACACGTGATTTAATTTAGGGGTGTTGGAGGGCTTCTGCAGGTTTCACCAACTTCAATTTAAGACTTTTTAAGACCAATATATCCATAGAAATGTACGAAAAAAAGAAGTCCAGATTACATAATTTACACATTAAGCAATACACAGTAATCCCAACAAAGAATAAACCTTCATAGATGCAAATAAGGTGGTGAACAAAGACAACCAGCAAATTTATCACCAACCAGCAATAAATTTGCGTTACTCATGGTGGACACAAAAAAAGCTAGCCAGCTAGCTAGCATTAGCAGCTAGCTACAAGTAGCCTTGACCACTTAGAATCACATTGTGCAATGAAGATGTTTACGTGCAACTCAAACTCTTGCCTGGCAGAAAAGTCCCACTAGAAAAAAAGCATACAATACACAGAATTGAAAAAGTTGGCCTTTAATACGTTAATCACAAGTATTAAATTTTGTCCTGGCAGGACAATTTAATCTTTTAAAGACAATTATATTTTAAGGATTTAATTTTAGGTACATAAATTTAAGACTGACACACTGAGTTTCCTTTTACTTCAAAATTATGTAATATTTTGTCATAAAATCAGAATAAATGCTTTGAGGATTGTGGCTGATCAAGGGGTGTACTACAAATCCAGGTGCTGCCCCTTCATTACAGGCAGAACCAGGCATTTAGACTTCATTCAACCCAACCATCAGAAATGCACCCTAAAGCACGCATGACAAAGGGCTGCAAACCACCGGACAATTAGCTGATTAAAAATGATCAGAGGCCGGTTAGAGACAAAGTGGGCCTTTCTAATACCCATCTGAAACCCCGCTTCAAATGGAGACACACATGAGTGCGCTTGTAAAAGCCTGATTCACTGGTGTATGTTGTTTCTGTGATACAGGAGCAGACTCAGTTTTCAGCTTTTAATTAGACAGTGGACACAGGGCCTTTGATGTGACCTCTTTAACGTTTCCTCCTTGTTAATCAGCGTGATCCCACACAGCCTCTGTCTCGCCTTGTATCGGATGTTAGCAGCCCCTTCTCCCTCTCTTGCTCCTGCCAGGTGAAGTGTGACCAGTACTGGCCATCACGAGGAACAGAGACGTACGGGATGATCCAGGTCACGATGCTGGACACTGTGGAGCTGGCAACTTACAGCGTCCGAACCTTTGCCCTCTACAAGGTAAAAACCTGCATAATCTGCATGTTTCTTGCCGCACATTTTGAAGGCTGGGGAATTTAGTGATTTCTATAAACTGTGTTATTCATTTTGAGCAGCGAAACATTTCATTTGTCTTATGTTATATGGGAAACTACATTATTTCTGTAGGCTATGTGAGGATAAAAATTTTATTGGATTTAAATCAGTGCTTGATTTCTGCATGAAGTCCTTGAGAGTGTGTGATGTTCAAACTGGACAGTTTGGTAATAAAGTGCAGCCTAAATTTGGAAAGCATTATTTGTAGTTGAAACCAGATATTTAAAGATATTATTTTCTCGTTGTCTGAAGTCAAATCAGATCAAATTTATCTTGCTTTAGTTCAATGAGAATTATCAAAATTATTTACATTTGCTAAATCCCAGAAAACTTTGCAATAACACTTTTTAGATTTTTTTTTTTTTGCAACTTTCTCAGACCAATATTTCTAAACATAAAATGTTGTTGTACTTTGGTTTACTTTGTCTCTGTTGTTGAATGTGGAACACTATCACAAAATATTATTACTAGCAGTATTAAATGGTATTATGTAATAGTGAATTGAAACTGTCTTCTTTAGTTCATTTGTGTTATTTTTTTCTCCAACGTGTGGTGCTGGAAAAGTTTGAAAACCTACCTTGAAAATTCTTGAAAAGTGGTTGAATTTTACTGTAGGAAAGTGTGTGAACTCTGCATGTAAGTCAGTCCAGAACATAATTCGTTGAACCCTCCCCCTCAACAAAGCATAAACAAGAAATGAAGTTGACTGGGACAGTAATTGTACATGAGCGGTCTGAGCCCAGAATAGCTGCAGGAAGAAAGAAATAAATCAACCTACAGGAAAGACACAAAGTTAATGGCATGCAACAATGCTGGGTAATTTCATAGGGTGTGAGAGAACAGGACATAAAATTGGACCAACTTGTGCTTTTCAAATCTCAACTGTACTGCTCCTTTCAAGGAAGCAGCGTGACCTTTTTCATGCTAAAAGAAATGCTTCCCAGCATGAAAACTCGAAAAGCAGCCAATTAATATCCACTGTGTCTAATCCCTGTCACTTCGGTTCTCCTACAGAACGGCTCCAGCGAGAAGAGAGAGGTGAGACAGTTCCAGTTCATGGCCTGGCCTGACCACGGCGTGCCCGAGTATCCCACACCCATCCTGGCCTTCCTACGGCGAGTAAAGGCCTGCAATCCTCCAGACGCCGGGCCCATGGTGGTCCACTGCAGGTGGGTGAAGCTGCCGATGATTGGTTTCAATTCTGGAAAGAAGTGTGGTGTCCATTTTTTTTCAGCCCTGTTTACTCTGATGCAGCCAAATGAAATCCAGTTGTTGGTTCTAACATGACAAAATATGAAAAACCTCAAAGGGTAGAAATACGTCTGCAAGGCACTGTACACATATTCAAGTCTCTGCATAATTAATTAAAGATTAAAGTAATAAATAAAGCAGTAATGGTAATGTATGTTTTTTTGGTAAAATATGCATTACCAAAAAAATGTACCATTAGCAGCCTCTAGAATAAGAAAGAATTTTGTATTGTGATAAAAAGGTAGTGATTTTTTTAGTCAATAGTGCTAGTTTAATGAGTTTACATCTTGCTGTGGTGCCTTGCTAAAGTATTCACATCCCTTAAGCTTTTTCAAAGTTTTCACATTACAACCACAAACTTTAATGTTATTTACAGGAATATTTTCACGTGACATACCAACTTTAAGCAGTGTGTGAAAGGATGCATGGCTTTTAAGAGTGATTTGCAGACTTAAAAAATACAAAAAACAAACATCTACACAGCATGATGCTGCCATCACCATCTGAAATTTGTCATTAAGTTGCATTCATTCCCCTCTACACTGCACGTCCTAAATTAAATCCAGTTTGTGGTTGTAAATATAATTGCGTCATTATTTTTTTCACATTTTAAGTTATGAAATGAAGCACTAAAATCTGGAAACTATAAAATATGTTATGATTAAAAACACACATTGGAATGAACAACACTGAAGTCTCGTCTTCAGTGTTTGTCCTTTAACTGGCCTCAACTTTGTTTTGCTGCATGCATGTTGCAGCCAGCTTGATGTAAAGGTCCATTTATACTTGTTTGTGAATGCAAACAGGAACAGAGCTGTGCGCCACAATCCAGAAGGTATGCATATTTTTGCATTTGCTCCATTTAGATCCTCTAAGATGATGCACGCTGGCAAAATGTGCTGCCATTTGGCATTACTGGCTTTGCTGGATATCTGATTTTCCAGACTAAGAGGAGCAAAAGAACACAGAAAAGATGAAGCGTTGTTGTTAACTTGGGTGAGGTTTCCAAAAAAAGATGTGAAAAATGACCTAATTTCAAGCGCAGACATCCCACTTCCAATAGACATCGACAACAGCATTACTCAACAGGGAAGGGGAGGAGAGGCCAAGTTGGAAATGTTACATTTACAAACCGTAACCTTTCAGTCTGTCTTCAATATCCAGCGTCAAAAAAAACTATTATCCTTGGGAAATTCATCCCCACATCAGGATTATAAGTGTATCTGGTGCTTTTCCATTTGAGATGAACAACTCTTTTTACCACATTGTAATGATGATGTAGTTTCAGTGAAAATGGCATTAATTGCCACCCTCCGTCTTCTTCCGACAGTGCGGGCGTTGGCAGGACCGGCTGCTTCATCGTGATCGACGCCATGTTGGAGCGCATGAAGCACGAGAAGACCGTAGACATCTACGGCCATGTGACGTGCATGCGTGCCCAGAGGAACTACATGGTCCAGACCGAGGACCAGTACATCTTCATCCATGAATCCCTCCTGGAGGCTGCCACCTGCGGCAACACGGAGGTGCCAGCGCGCAACCTGTACGCCCACATCCAGAAGCTCACCCAGCCGCCGCCCGGGGAGACGGTCACCGCCATGGAGCTGGAGTTCAAGGTGTTTAAAATATGCATACACACATTTTCTCCTTCTGCTGCATTTAAAGTATCTTGTAAAAGTATTCATTCCCATTTGAAGATGCTGTGTGGGATAAAATTTGAGAAGTTCGGTCTATTTTAATGAGATTCTCTCTGTGCTTGTCAAACACAAAGTAGTGTATAATTGTGAAGTGGGAGGAAAAGGGTACAATTTTAATTCTAAATAAAATCCCGTGCTGGAGCTACTACACAATGGCGCAGTTGGTAGCACTGTTGCTCTTCGATTCCCAGCCAGGGGTCTTTCTGCATGGAGTTTGCATGTTCTCCCTGTGCATGCGTGGGTTCTCCCCGGGTACTCCGGCTTCCTCCCACAGTCCAAAAACATGACTGTCGGGATAATTTGTCTCTCTAAATTCTCCGTAGGTGTGTGTGTGTGCACAGAGTGTGCACACACTCTGTGTTGCCCTGTGACAGACTGGCGACCGTGACAGACTGGCGCCCGGAACGTTAGCTGGAGATAGGCACCAGTAGCCCTCCCGACCCCACTAAGGGACAAGGGTATAATGAAAATGGATGGATAGATGGAAAATCCCTTGCCTTAATAAATCACCCGAGTGGTCCTTGGATTACAGACTTGTGTATCATTTAGGGTGCATTCACACCAGCCCTGTTTAGTTAGTTTTAGCCAAACTTCAATTCATTTGCCTAGAAAGTCCGGTTTGCCAACGCCAAGCAAACTGGAGACTGCTCCAAAAGCAGGAAGTGGACTATAGCACAGGGCTTGTGGTGATTGGGTAAGTACAATCAACACAAAAGCTCAAGTCTGGTGCTGCCGGGAGAAATGGCTCTTGGTCTTTTGCCAAAGACAAAAGAGAAATCCTACAACTGGTAAAATCTCACTTTTGCTTACATTTCGCGAAAAAGGAAGTCATGCTCATTTCTTCATCTGAGGCTTTTGCGTTGTTCTTGGTGCAGTGGCACCACAGGCGAGGGAGTTAATAGGTTTTCCAAGGGGTTTGGTTTATTTGATGCAGTGTAGTGTGAAAGTGAACTGTACCAGTTGAAAATGTAACAGAGGCTGTACAATGCTGTGGAGTTGCCTTCCTTCAGTAGAGACAGGAAAGATGGTGAAAGCTGATAAACTCAACTCAACTCAATCTCAGAAGAAAACCTGTTAAAGGCTGGATTCACCTGTCTGGATTTTATTTAGGGGTATCAGGAGTAAGCAGAGTTTAAAAGGGAAATACTACATTGTAAAACATCTCATAATAAAATAAGATCTGTGATTCATAAGGGTGTGAATACTTTTGCAAGTCTCCATGATCCACCAAATGAGCCGATGCTCAGGAATCTCCGTGACATTGGGGCCAAGGCTTCAGGAGCATCTTCAGCACATCTTTTAGGATTAAATAAGCCAGAACAAAACACTTGTGAACACATCGACCCGGTGATGATTACAAAATGACTGACACTCGCGCATATTCACCCCTGCTGGTCCTCAAGGTCGCCGTAACACGGCGCACATACCCCCTCTTTGTCAATAGCCATCGACTGTGATGTTATTACACACTTTCCTCGCAGCGCGTCCCTGCCATTAGCCCTCTTACGACCATGATCCATTCTGTTTGAAGTGATAATAGCATCTACACTCCTGCCAACAAGCGAAAATGAAAGAGCGAGAGGCTGAGGATGTGGTGTACGTGTGGGGCTACGGCCTGCATCCCTCCCTCCTCCCCCAATAGTCTGGCCACAACACACTCTGTCTCCTGCAGTAGCATGACAGTCCATACACTCTCCTGTGCCGTCCATCTGCTCTCTGTCTGCTGCCAGCACTGTGCTTATGACGCCTACAGTCCGGCAAGCAAACTGGGACTTAATGGGAAGAGAAGTCAGCCACACTTCTTGTCGATATCCACAGCACACACTGGGTGTTTTCACACCTGATAGTCCAGTAGACTTTGCTCGATTGGGAACCAAAATTGCAACATTTGTTACATTTTCAGTTACTGCAGTTCACTTTCACGCTACACTGTGTCAAACGAGCCAAATCCTTTGACAAACTTGTTCACCCTCTCACCTGTGGTGGTGCTGCATCAAGAACCACTGAAGGAAACAATGTGAAAACCCCTGAAGAAGACATGAGCACAACTTCCTACTTTGCAAAACGTAGGTAAAAATGTAGTGGTATCAGATTTTAGTGGTTGTAGAATTTATTTTTTGTTTTTTGTAAAAAACCATGAGCCATTTATCCCACTAGCCTTAGACTCTTGCATTTGCTTTGGGTGTGCTTGCCCAGAATGCCCTGCGCTTGTAGACTACTTCCCTCTTTTGGAATGTTCTCCTATCTACTTGGCATTCACATATGCATTTGAACCGGACCGGTATTCACTTTCATCAGAGAGAGACCTATGTGTGTAGGCGGACCAGAGTAACCAGACTTTTTAGGCAATCAAACTCGTTTTTGATTAGAGTGGACTTAAGTGGGCTGTTTAGTTTGCTTTTCACCTGTCAGGTAATGTTGTTTCAAATGTTCTTGTTTGTCTTCTTCATGTCATTCATTTGTTTCCTTGTCTGACATTTTCCCTCTCTCCTATGTTTTATCAAACAGAGACTGGCCAACTCCAAAGCCCACACATCACGCTTCATCAGCGCCAACTTGCCCTGCAACAAGTTCAAGAACCGGCTGGTCAACATCATGCCTTTTGAGTCCACCCGTGTCTGCCTGCAGCCCATCCGAGGTGTTGAGGGCTCCGACTACATCAATGCCAGCTTCATTGATGGCTACAGGTCAGCAAAGATTAAAAATGGCTTTTTGTCAAGGCAGGATCACTTAGTGTCATATTTTCTCGTAGACTATATCTAGGACTTTTCTGAAGGAAATGTTTTAGTCAGACATATTCATTATCTTCTTTGACTTGAGACGGTTGAGACTACTGGTAGTTTGCTACTAATATATCCTTGTAAGCTAGCTAGCTTTTTTGCATCTATCCTGGATAAGTGTAAATTTATCATCAGTTGGCTGAATGATGTTCGATTTTGCCATTACACGCTTCAGTTGCCAACCCATACGAGGTGAGGTAGATTATGGAAGTCTTAAATTTGAGTTGTGGAAACGTGCAGAAACCCTGTGGAAACATTCTGCAGGTTTCAGGGTTTAACATCAGGGACTGGCTCAAACTGAGCTGCAGGCTGAGCACTGTTGCTATTGAAACTGGTCCAAGAGGTTTTGTGGCAATAATTTTATTCTGTTGCACAAACAAGAAGCTAAAAAAAAAAAAAAAGACTCACTTTTATGAGTTCAAAGCCTGTTTCAGTAACAAGAAACTGATGATTGATGCTTTTCAGACCTCAAAAGGAAAGAAGTTTCTGTTGAGTCATAAACTTGAGGCAGACACTGACTGATTAGAGCTTGCAACTAAATACTTTCTCCCCTCGTATCTACAAAACCAGAGTCCCCCCCTCCCCCCTCCTCCCTGATGATTCAGAGGCGTGAATCATCTCCAGAGCTTTGTTGGCTCCCCATCTGAAACAATCGCTCACACTTTTCCCTCTCATAACAAAACAAATGGCTACCTTCATCCTGCATACCTCAGTCAAAGGGATGAAATGTCAGCTGTGAAGTTCGTGGCTCCTTCCTTTAAGTGGTTTTTGTTTTTAAAGTTAAGATAAGGGTGCTGAGGAATGTCTGATAGGAGTCAGTCTGGCTGAAACAGCTTCCTTTGACAATCCCAAACAAGATTTAGACATAGATCAAACTCATCTTCGCAGCAGAGTTGCATTTGTTCTTTATGATGATCAGACAGGATGTAATGCAGGACTTGATTTTCTTTCTGAATCCTCTCTGCCTGAGGATTAGAGTAATTTGCAAAAGTTTTGCAAAACAGACATGTCATTCAGTTTTGACATATGACCAGAGGTTGGAACTACTGTTACAGTCAGCTTTATGTTAACCTTTCCAATTAGACTCAGCCTGGAAAAACTGCAGGGTTTTACATCATCTGAAGAGGATGAAACGAGGGTTTAATGTAGTCAGGAAAAGCCTGGGATTTTCCAGGTCTGGTTTTAGAATGAGAGTTCAAAACTAAAACGATTTCCTGACCTTCGTTTCTTATTCAAAACCAAAATGTGTACTTTCTTTTTTCCTTCCTTGTTTCCATTTATTACTTCTTGTGAATTTCTTGCATGTGTCCATGTGTCCTATCTCACTCTATTCTTTTTGTATTTTCTTCTTTCCATCATATCTCTTTCTTCTGTACCTTTCTTTTTTGACTTTTATTCTGTTACTGTTTTTTAATCTCTCTTCCTTAATTTCCATTATCCCACCTTCCTGCCTTGTGACCTTTTCTACTTGTTTTCCTCCCTTTTCTTTCCATCCATCCATTTTCTGTTCACCCTTGTCCCTTAATGGGGTCGGGAGGGTTGCTGGTGCCCATCTCCAGCTACCAGACTGGTGATCAGGTCACCAGTCTGTCGCAGTCCCTTTTCTTTGTTCTTCCTTTAATCATTCCTTCCTTCCTTTCCTCTTGGAAAAGTTTAGTGTTTCATATTGTGAGCTGAAGAACAGAAAACTCTGGAAAAACTCTGGAAACTCACACTTCTCTAAATGTCCATCGTTTAAATTTCAAAGGGATGACTTTTACCTTTTAATTTAAAAACCAATGTCCTAAAGTATTCAGACCCAACTCAGCTTGGAGCGTGCCTGTTTTCTGGTGTGAATGATTGTCTAAGGTGACAGATAAAGCCGTATGTGAGCGGATTAAAGCGGCGGCGGCAGCGGGCAGCATCCAGCTGCAAGAGTCATTCCCAGCCCTGTCGATGTGGCTTTTCGTCCGCTGAGCCGCCGCCATGGTGCGTGTCCCTGTGTGCTCTGCGAGTCCAAATTGCTTCCTAGAGGGAAGAAGATGAAAAGGCAGCACTCTGTTTTATATCTCTATAAGTGCGGGGAGTGACAGACAGAGCTGGCTCTTCTGTGGTTTAAGTGAAGGGATGGATTTAGTGAGCGTGAAATGCCATTTAATCCATATGGGCTTCTGCTTCGTATTGGGCCATGACAGAGATGACACCTCCGCTCTCCACCTCCCAACTCCCCCTCTTCTTTCTGCTGCTAATAAGAAGGTGCTCTGCAGAGGCCCACCCTCCTTTGTTGCTGTGTAAATACTGTAATTGAAGCAGGAGTGTTGTAATGAAGTGTTTCTTCCCCTCTCCTGTTTTTCTCCATATTCACTTTCTCCCCTTTTTCTTCTTATTTCTTTTTTATTCTCTCTCTTTCCATCTCCTATGCATCCTCCTACTCTCCCTTCCTAATTTCCCTTCCCAACATCATGGCAAAGACAGACATCCGGGCAGGGACCTGTTGTGTGCACCAGCAGCACTGTGTAATTAAGCCGCTTTTAAAACGCGGGCATGAATAAAAACTAAACGGAGGCCTCCAGTGCCCTTCACCCCGGCGCCTTCAAGAAAAGCCAATAATATACTAAGCTAATGAGAGGCGAACCATTGATTCCAGCTCTGCTACAGAGGGCGCTAGCCTTGGATATGCTCTGATGCAGGCTGGAGTTTTAGCATTGTAATGAGGTTGAAATGAAACAGCATGTCCTGAAGCACTGCAGTCGTGAGGGATGAGGCGGAGAGGGCTCATCAGGGCGCTGCGTGCACAGAAGTCAGGATTGTTGGATGATATTGGAATTGCTTCAGTTTTGGCTAGGGGACATTTTATGAGGAGGTGAAAGAAGTCCATCCCATCAGTAAGAACTCTGACCCATATGGTCTGGATTGTTACCCTGACCATCCCCATCCTCCTTATGTTCTGTCAAATTCCTCTGTCCTCTTTTTTTTTTTTAAGCATCCAAGCCTGCAGATGCAAGAATTTCCAAGGTTCTGATACACCATTGAATACTATTGTTATTGCTCAGATGCTATAAAATCAACACAGTTGTGAACCAAATATGCTTACCCCTCGTCTCAACCACTTGAGGGCGCTCACAGAGCATTAAAATTTCAACCACCGATGTCCAGTTAGTCATTAAATATGTAAAAACATAAGCCTACGAGATCCACACCCTTGATCCCAATATGCATGCACTACTCAGAAATGTCTCAATGGCAACAGAAAGTTGACTTTTTAGATAGTTTAAATGTATATTTTGAAAATAATTAAGCCTTAAACAAGATAAAACAAAACATCTTGGATTTGGACATTTCCTAAAATTAATCATGAGAGGCACAAATTCTAAATGTTTGTAGATTTGTAATCTTCAATGATGCTTACAAGCATGGCAATTAATCCTTAAACATTTGTGCATCTTATATAGAGATGAGCCAAATAAAATACATTTAAAAAACACAGTTAGATAGATTTCAGGAAATGTGAAATAGATTTAGATTAAATTTATTTCCAAAACCAAAAAAATTATCCTGAGGATGTTCATCCAATTTGGCTAGAATCCTGTAGTAGGGTAAAGCCCCAACATGTTCAACATGACCACGATTACCCAAACTGGGTGTGGCTTATGAACAAAAGTGTAAATGTGGTGATGAAGTGAAATATAATGAAAAACATCTTGTTAAATGTTTTAAATGGACCAGAAAAGTTGATGCCCTCTATCTTCTGGTCTATCTAGTTCCGATGTTTTGTCATATAAGCTATTTAAACTGTAAAGTATTGGTTAAATCAGCTTTTCTTATGGCATACAGCACTAAATTACATGTAGGTGCTGAAGAGAATTAAAAGGTATTATTTACAAATTTCTTGGTTTTATTACCAGACAAATCAATGGTGGGATTTTTGAGAATTTCTGAATGGGTGTCTACCCATGAAAGTGGAGAGTCCTTTCAGCTTGAAGACACACGTATCTCTTTAGGAGTAAAAAAATAAAAATAAAAATGGGCATTTATCTAAAAAAAATCTGTGCAGCTTGAACACTACAGCTGTTCAAGCTGCACTGCTCAGAAACTTCCCTTAAGCCATTTCTTTCTAAGTTTTTTTTGGTCAATGACCTAGTAAGTCGACCTGAGGGGAGAAACAGAGTGAGGTGAGCTGGGTTAGATTTCATAATGTAGACTTGGACCCCTCCTATAACTGCTTGCAATTAGTTTGTTTTGTCATATCCTTTCTTTTCAGCTTTGGCAAAATCATATCGTGGGTCTGATTGCTCTACACAGATTTCCCTACAAAAAGGGGGTAAATGAAATATTTCTCCTTAATGCATAGGCAACAAAGTGACCAGTTGTGACAGTTAGTAAGGGGTAATTTCCTCCTATCTTCAGCTCTGAGACCTGCATTGCACTATGATGGCCAGCTGGAAAGTGCACTGCTCACTCCTCCAGCTCCCTCCGCCTCCTTCTCCTCTCTGTGCTTTGTAGATCTTTTTTTCCCTCCTAATTTTAATTTGATTCCGTCTCTTCCTGTATCCTCTTCTCTCTGTTCTCTCTGTATTTGTACGAGCGAGGCCCTGAGCATATTCTAATCTCCCGGTTCCATATTAGTGCCTCGCCTGCAGCACCTTCATTAGCTGTTCAGCCACGGCTTAGGGTGTGTGTGCGCGCTTCGGCGGCAGCAGCGCATCTGAATACACATGCAGAGCTGCTGCTCTGATAAATACCTACACCTGAACGCAGGTTTACATGTGTGGCAAACATGTGCAAGTGTGTCTGCGTGCAATTATGCATGCACTTCTGCACTGGCTTTCTCCTTGCTGTTGATAAGAACACTGCTGCCACCTGCTGGTCAACAGGAGAACTGCGCAGGCTGAGCAAAGTCACGTAGGACAGCAGCACTGCTCTGGCATCTCAGAGGATGAGCTCATCTCCAGTTTGGTGAGCATATCAAGTGCCCTCCCTCCCTAATACAGGATTGGGTTACAAAGAGGGAAGGAGAGAGAGACGGCGCGATCTATACAAGCTAGAATTGCTCAAAGAGGAGAGTGACCATGAATTATTTACTATGTATATTATGAACAAGAAAAATCTTTCTGTCATCCTCAGTACTACAGACCTTTGGATTTAAAGAATGAACAGAATGCCTGTCTTCCTCAATCTTGCATTTATCCCCATTATATTTATATATCCACTATTCTTTTGCAGCATTTATATTTTGGTTTTGGAAATTTCTTTGGAGATAAAGGGCAGCAAGAGTCCATCCAACTGGCCAAATGTATTGCAGTTCAACAAAAACTAAATACAGATTTATATATAAGCCAGTGAGTGGGGCTTAGGTTGCTCTACAACAAGACTGATTGAACGCTTTGATCTAAAAGTGGTGGTTCTATAAATAAAGGAAAAGCTTCAGTAGTCCTATGGGTTTAGAATAACATTATAGACTTAACAAGAATATAAAAGCAGCAGCTACAACCTTTGATGGTCACTACATAATTAAATATACACATAGATAAATCTGAATGTTTTAAATATTTCTGGATCAGTCAATTTTCTGCGACTGATCTGTTTCTACCAATCAATATCCTGGTTTTATAGGCCACAATCGAAAGTCAATTTATTTTTTGATGCTTGGATCTCAGATGAAGTTAGATCCATACTGAGAAATTCTGATGCATTTTTGTACATTTGTGATGCATTCATCAAATAGTTTGACTAATGAATTATTGTAATCTTACATGCAGGTTGAAGTTTTTTTATTTTTTGATATGACTATAAGAAAATTCTGTGGCTGACTATTGATGCAAATGTCTGTATGTGAAGATAAAGGTCTATTTCCCTCTCTTTAAGAGAATCCTTGGATTTCATTTATTATCTGAAGTTTAAAATTTAAAGAATTGTAAAAAGTTTCCAGTCAGATGACCCTACTGTGGCAAAGTGGAAGATAGTTCAGTTAGCATTTGCTAACCTTTTTACAGCAGCTCTCTTAAAGTTCTTCCTGTAGTTATTGCTTTGTAATATGCTTCATAATGTCTGTTGTAAAAGTGCCGTAAAGTTGATATTGATTCCCTGTAACGTTTATTGGTTTTGCCTTCTCTGTGTATTTTCACCTTCAGACAGCAGAAAGCCTACATTGCCACACAGGGACCCCTGAGTGAGACCACCGAGGATTTCTGGAGGATGCTGTGGGAGCACAACTCCACCATCGTGGTCATGCTCACCAAGCTACGAGAAATGGGACGGGTAATACAAAAATTCTCACGCCCAAAAACACCACAGATACGCCGCCCTGTAAGACCAGCGAAGCGTTTCAGGCAGACGATAGCCATCTCTAGCAGGCCGGCTCGCCTCGGCTAAGCCGCTGAGCTGGGCTGCTCAAATATTAATTCATTCCAGACCTGAACAATAACTGCGGCTCAAAGTTTACCTCCTTATCAGCGCGGCTCGGAGGGTTCAAATCGGGCCGCCTGCATGTCAGATTTGTCAATATCTGGGTGCATTCCACGCATGCCGATAACTCCAGTAGCCTGTGCTTTAAAATGAGACTTTTTGAAGGCAGAGTTTGTTCTTATTTGGCCGCTTTGAATGTAACATTCTGATGGAAAATCTTTGAACACTGTTCCATAATTAGGATTGAAATATTTAGAAATTCCATGGTTGTTCCCATTCTCACTGAGGTAGATAAGAGATTAGTTGTTTCATCATGGACATGTTCATGGACTTGCTCGAATCTTTTTCAAATTTTTATTGGATTAGAACTTTACGTGTTACGGTCTCTGGTCCGCTTGGCATTCACAAATGCATTCAAAACCGTGCCAGAGTTGGCCTTTTTGGGCCGTTGAAGTGAACTCCGGTGCAGTTCGAATGCCAAGCAGGCTGGAGACCGCTCCAAAAGTAGGAAGCAGACAACAGTGCAGAGCATTCTGGGTAAGTAAAACCGAAACAAACTCCTGGGACCAATGGCTTGTAGTTTTCTGCCAAAGACAAAAGAGAAATCCCACAACCAATAAAATCTGACGCCACTCCATTGTTGTTTACGTTTTGTGAAGTAGGAAGTTGTGTTCAGGTCTTCTTCTGATGTTTTTGTGTCATTTCCTTCTCTAGTTATATAAGCGAGGAGGTGAACAGGAGTTTGTAAGGGTTTGGTTTGTCAGTGCAGCTTAAAAGTGAAACGCAGCAAATAAAAATGTAATAAATGTTGCAATTTTGATCCCCAAATGTACCAAACTATCAGGTGTGAAAACACTCTTAGTGTCGCTTTCATTCAGTAGTAGCTTTCTTCTTGCCATTTGTCCATGAAGGACAGACCTGTACAATGCACGAGTGGTATGAATACTTTTGAAAGCTGCTCTATTATGTCATCCCATGTGTAGAAGTAGACGATTAGAAGCGGTTACCTAAACGTCGATCTGCTCCTTTCAAAGGCAAAACCTGCAGAAGCGTTTTGGTCCCCCATCAAATTAATTTTAGTCGTTTCTGCTGATGATTTAGGCGATTCTGACATTACTCAGCCGCACAGCTACAGCTTTTATCACCCTCTCAACCATAAGCGGCGCTGATAGAAATAAAAGCCCTCATGATTGTAGTTAAGAACACTAACAAATTATGTAAATATTTTGCCACCGAAGATGAATCGGTTTTCTAAACCATAGATTAGTCTTTTGGGATTTTCTTTTGTGAGCAGAGACATTTCCATCGCTGAAAATGATTAATAACTTCCAGTAAGCCACACGTGATCACTTTTTCATTCTCACTTCATTCTTAGTGGGTTTTTCTTTCATCCAGAAGGATTTTGTTGAAAATTTCCTTTTTCTTGCAGGAGAAGTGCCATCAGTACTGGCCAGCAGAACGTTCCGCCAGGTACCAGTACTTTGTGGTGGATCCAATGGCTGAGTACAACATGCCTCAGTACATCCTCAGAGAGTTCAAAGTCACAGATGCCAGGGTACGTTGAGAGAGAAAAAAAAAAAGAAGTGTCTGTGGGCTTCCTTCAAAATCCCCAGCAACTCTCAAAAATCCAAGCATCCAACCAGAATCTATCCTCACTTTAGCTCTCATCAGAAACAGCAGCAGTGATCAGAACACGTCCCGTGTTATTTTCCCTGACAGGATGACACCCAGTGAATGCGCCGTGTTTACCCAGATTTAGAAACAGTAGGCTTGCTCTATAGATTGTCTTTGGTGTGTGTGGATGTGTGTGATTTGCTGTGAAAATACATGAAAAGCACAGGCTTGGGTCCCTGAGGGGGGGCAGCACTGGAACTCCCTGTGATGCAGTAGTTTCAATGTGCTATAAATACACCTCAGTGTCATCTGAAAGCTCCCACGGCTGCCGCACTCTAATCCCACATCCACTTCTTCTTTTATATACATGTGGCTCACAGTCTTCGCTTCTAAATGTATGGTTTCACAGCACAAACATGGAGGCCATTTAAAGTGATTATATTTTAAACAAAAAGAGGCAAATTCTGGACAGGCGGGAGTGAAAAAAATGCCTCTGAGCTGCAGCCTGCTGGTTTCGTCTCCCATCTTGGTTGTCGGCTTTATTTAAATCACAACCCAGGTGGAAATTATATGCACTCACATAGATCTCAACTTGGACCTCTGACATGCTGTTAGTTTTTTTTTTTTTTATTGCGCTATCTGCAAATAACAGCCCGGTTCAACCGTACTGAAAATCCACATCTGTGCCCGTCAGGATGGACAATCCAGAACAATCCGCCAGTTCCAGTTCACCGACTGGCCTGAGCAGGGAGTGCCAAAAACTGGAGAGGGCTTCATCGATTTCATTGGACAAGTGCACAAAACTAAGGAGCAGTTTGGACAAGATGGACCAATCACTGTACACTGCAGGTAAGAAAGGCGCAACATTTGTAACTGATTACTCTACTTTCCGGACTAAATCACTCAGGAGTAGGACAGCAACTAATGACTAATTTAGAAATCGATTATTTTATCAATTAATCGGATAAAAAAAAATTTACACATTCTGCAGATTTACATTTACATCTTAAGCCTTTTTATACAGTATTAGAAATACATTAAAAGACGCAAATAAACAAATAAGTTACTTGTTTAAACATTTTATTTTATATGTAATTACACAGCATTCATTTAGTGAACGCTTGATCATTTGTAACATGGGAAAAGCTCCGCCCTTCCTGCTTCACTTAAGAGATCAGCTTCACACTATGTTGATGTTGACTCTTGTTTTTGGATTAAGCAAGTCGTAAATGTTTACAGAATTTGAACCAGGTGAAGCTAAAACTGTCAGTAAAATCAAAACGTTTATATTTTTGTAAAGTTTTAGCTTAATTACGGCTCTGAGTCTGTTGTTCTTTCAGGTTTTTTTGAGTCTGTATAATCCATTTAACAATTAATCGAATACTAAATTAGTTGACGATTATTTAAGTAATCAATTAATCTGATTAATCATTTCAGCCCTGTTTTAAACTAAACACACCTATTTAAAATTGAAGAAGTATGCTTAAAGTGTGGTTTGTCAGGAAATGAACCAATTTAAATGAACTCTAACCTCTTTAAAAAGAAGAGTGGTCAAAAAGAAAGCAAGTTATTCTAGCTACAGCATGGAGTGTACTAAAATAACACAAAGTGACTGATTCTTTGATAAAAGTCAAAAACCTGAACATGACAAGCCAGAATCTAGACGTTGCTGATGAGCCGGGCCTGAACAAAGCGGAAGAGGAGCAGAAATAGAGAATAGCTGAAACTGTCAGGATTAAAGTTAAAACACAACAAGCTGGTGGAGTCTCAGAGAGCCTGCAGTGAGATTATCAGACGAGGATTAGAAAGGCGAACCGCTGCTTCACCTTTTAAATACAGTCATTTGTTAGCGATCTGGGCTTTAATCATGCAGTCTCTCATAGCGTCATCATTATCTCCAACAGTCTCCTACTCAAAATTCATCATTTAGATTCGTGGCCTCCGTGGTAATTACTCTAACTTTTATTTGCTTTATTGTGAGCCGTTGCTAATGTACCTGCAGTGTCTCCCCTCCAGAGTTCAGTAAACCAGAAGCAATAAAACTAAAATGACTTTTCAGAGGGGTTTTTTTTCACCCTCTGAGAAATTTCCAGCATCCATCATGTGAGATATTATGGTAAATGCAGTAATGAATGTGTGCGTGTGTGTGTGTGTTTTCACAGTGCTGGGGTAGGCAGGACCGGAGTCTTCATCACCCTCAGCATCGTGCTGGAGCGGATGAGGTACGAGGGCGTGGTGGACCTCTTCCAGACGGTGAAGACGCTCCGCACCCAGCGGCCCGCCATGGTGCAGACTGAGGTCAGGACAACGCGCTGATGCGTTCAGACTTTAATGCGTACTCAGACAAGATGCTGTTTGAAAGTTAATGCTGGAATCGCTGCGAGATTCAAGACTGATGCTGTCCAAAGTGTCCTCCTTTAAGGGATGGGCTGCACAACAACAAAGACTTAGTGACAAATCCCACTTTAATAGAGGCTTTAGTGGTGCAGCAGGAATCCCACAAGAAACTTATGCCGTGTTATCAGATTTTTTTTTTTTTTATCAAATACATGAACTCTGTGACAAAGAAACTAATCTTAGGAAGGATTTAAATGTTTTTGGTTTTAAGATTTGCCAAAACGACTCCAGACGTGTTGTAACCTCTAAACCCGGAGACATAATTCACTGGGATTTTATGAGATAGATAGATCAACACAAAGCAGAGCGTACTGTGAAAGTGAATCAAACTATACATGATTTTCTGAATGTTTATACAGAAACGTGGACAAATTAGGATAACCTATTTTCAGGTTTTGCTACAAATCTGGTTCCTAAAACATGAACAAGTTTTGATCTACACCAGGAGTCTCAGCTCCAGGCTTCTAGGAGCCGTATCCTGCAACTTTTAGATGGTCCAACACACCTGAATCAAATGGGCTAGATAAAACAAAAAAGAAAATAAACAAATATCAAACAAATTTTTGTGTTTTTAGTTTCAACTTGCCGGTTTCGGCCTCCAAAGCAAATAGTTTGGACACCACTGCCCACAAAAAGCTGAAATTTGAATACTTGAGACCCCCTCTAATATTGCTTACTAGCATCTATTTTATTAGCTCAAATTCTGTATGTAACTTAATATGCATCAAAACAAACAGTGGAAATAGTCTTAGCAGCCGATCCTTCTTACTTCCACTCTTGTGGGAACAACCAATCAGCACTAAGGAAAATGTCTGGTGCTCCTACATTGGCTGCTTTGCAAACACCAGCCAATAGCGTGTTAAGCAGCATTGTGCCGAGGTATTTACGCCTCCCAAGCTGCATTTTCTGTCAAATATTTTTTATTTGTTTTACTTTCTGTTGGTTTATCATAAGCCCAATAATAGTGAATAATCACAAGGCAGTGTATCATGGGATTGTGGGAACTATTAGTTGACTTAGGATTCAGAACACCTACTCACTACTTTCTCCTCCTTCCCACCAGGACCAGTACCAGCTGTGCTACAGGGCAGCACTGGAGTACCTGGGGAGCTTTGACCACTATGCAACGTAACCACTCTCCCACCGAAGCAGCTTTCCCCCGGTCAGACCTCTCAGGAGTGTGCCAAGTGTCCCATTACAGCCGCCATCCATCCAATCACTTGACCCCCGACCCCGCCCCGTCCCGACTCTCGACCCCTGGCTCCCGGAGAACGGGACGAACTCGCCGCCATCCGTCAAGGGTTTTCCAACTAATCACAGAGATATTCGTCGAGATCACCAACCGCCCGATATTTTTTGCTTTAAAGATGACAGAAACGCGACGACTCTTGTACAGACGCGACAGAGCAGATTCCTGTCGAAGCCAAACCTCCCTGATTGTCAAAGGCTACTGGTAGCACAAAGAGAGCATCCTCTCTGTTTTCATCTGTTTGTTGATTTTTGTCAGTACGATTCATTATGACAAGTTATTGTTTAGTATACTTTTTTTATGTTGTTTTTATTAATCATTTTAACACCAGACATTTCTTTGTTGTTTTTGTTGTTTCAAACAGCTCAGAGGAGCAAGCATTATATTCATAATCGTTTTTAGGGTACGATAGCACACGAGGACATGTGTTTTTAACATGGCTCTCGATACTAATACAAGAGGACCACTGTTGTCCAAGCTGCTTTCAGGTTTCTTTTATCATTGTTTTGATGTTCTCATAGTTCCTTATGGTCGTTGTCAGTTCAACAACTCGAATTGCCTTTTCACTTGCCGTTACGAAAATCAACTTTGAGATTTGATTCAAGAACACAGACTTGCTGTAGTTGTCCCTCTGTAATCGCAGCAGAACGCTGAAACACAAGTCACACGAGGCGCACAGAAATGCGAAGCACATCATTTCTGTTTTTGTTTGAATTTTTCCTTTTTTTTTTAGGTTTGTTTTTCATCAGAAGCCTATGGCATTGAGGCCTTCATGCTCCACACCGGAGAACTTACCTGAAGAAAGCAGACTTTTGTACCCAAGGGGTAGGCGACAGGAAAACACAAAAACTCACGATCTCTGAATAAAGTCGAGATGCTCTTCAAGTCCCTCCCCACGTCCTCACTTCTCGCCGTCGAGCTCGGTCGGGTTCGCCAAGCGGAAGTGGTTCGTTATGGGTTGGGGAGCCGAGCCATCAGCATTGGTACTTGTACAGAATCAACCATTCCTACCGAGGGACAGAAACTCAGCCCTTTGGACTGAAACCTGATATTTTATACAGAAATAGAACTATAAATATATATATACACATATATATAATTATGACTGATTATATATATATGTACGATTACACATAGATATATACACAGCTTCAAAAATATATTGTTAAGAAGGAATATTTCTGCTGATCTACCTAGAGACAGAGCCTGCTGTCCTAGAGTGTGTATTAATGGAGACACCATTGTATCTACTGTACTACCATTGTAACTTCAACAGCTGGTTGTCCATGTGAGGAAAACAGCACAACCCCGCCTCCCCCCTCAACCATCATCAAAGCTGACCACTCTTCACTGGGCGAGCACACACCTTCTACTACACGACCCGCGGGAACAGCAGCGTCCGATCCAACCGGGTCGAGGAGAGGAAAGAGGGGGAGGACCTGAAAAACGCTGGCAAAAACAAAAAAATGTTCATTTCTACCTTGTGAATGCTTAGTGCTGTAGGGATTCAATCTGTTGTACACACAGTCTGTTTTCTATCTGTTGATAAAGAACTGGAACTAAATCAACTGTTGATAAAATGAAAAAGAAAAACCTTGATGTTAATAAAGTTAAATAATTGGGTTTTTGTACAAAGATCGGCTTTGAATGCTTTGATTCTTGGTTTGAATGTTTACAATGCATGCATGGTGAAAGTACTTTTTAGATCATCAACTCGTAATGATTTTCAATTTTGCTTCTGCATAAAACCACCAGAGGTTTGTCTGATTCATTTGCTGATCAAAAATCTATTTTGAGTTTTAGTGTGCTGCTGTGTAATCTTTTATGGGACTAGCATTTTCTCAGACTGAATAACCAAGTACATTTGGTTATGGCATTGAGGCCATAAACCAAATGTTTATGGGAAAAGATAAAAAGCATTAATACAATTATCACACCAACAATTCCACATAAATGTAACTAAAGCAGTTTTGTCTTTCCACATCGTCTCTTCACTTCAAACAATGCTAACTGTACCAATATTAAAAGCTGTCTCAGATGTTCTTCAGCATGGACCGCCTACAATGAAATGAAGCTAACGGAACAAGTTATTTTCTATCCTTTTGTGTAATTTTGTTTCAACTATAGGCTTTAAATTTTGTAAAATACTCAAATCAACTGGCCTCATTCAATTAAATAGTTTCTTGCCAAGTTAAATCTTATGCTCAAAAAACATGTCACATTAAAACTCAATTTTTACAATGTATATATATTTTTTAAAAACTGTAGGATAACTTTTTGGCTCTGGGAAAATGTTATGTTGGAAGTAAAGGCAAAAATAGTTCTGTGCTGAAAAGTTGTCGGCCAATGGACTAGAAACTTCACTAGTAGTCTACTATATCCTGTTTAACCACTGCTTCATTTTGCCGAGATTAGAGACCACAGCCACAAACGCTTAAGAATCCCTCCAAAAACAGCCATAGCTGCCCATTTTAACAGTTCAAACATAAAAATGTATCTTAATATGCATTAATACACACAGTGGAAACCATTTTGGAGTTATCGCAGATGCTAACATCCTTCCTGTAAAGCTGGAGTTAGCTTTACTGGAGGTAAAGCTAACCAGTACCAAGGAAAATAAAAGTGTTTGCAAAGCAGCCTTGATTGGCTGCTTTGCAAACATAGCCAATAGTGTGTCAAATAGCGTAGCATCTATGTGTTCAAGCTGCATTTTCTTTCAAATATTTTACAAATGCTCTAAGAAAAAAAAATCTGGAGTTGGATTACATAGAAAAGCTTCCAACCATGAGGTCTACTGCATTTAACTCAGAGGCTAACGCCACTAAACCAGCTGTTAAAATGGGAAACATCATAGAACATATAAATCCAGTAAGACCCTACAAGGCAATGTCATCCACCAAAGTTGCTCTTTTCTACATTAAGAACCAAATGTGACCAACAAAACATCCAAGGTTATCTTGCTACTTCAAAGAGTATTTATTTGCAGTTCTCTGACTGAATATTGCAATGAAGACACCAACGATGATTAACCCATATTTTTGACTCCTCCTTCATGACAATACCCCACTCTGAGTTGTAGCATCTCAGCTGCTAAAGATCAAGAGCAGGCAGCATGTAAATACTTGATACTTAAGTATTTATATGCATTACACGCAAAATCCTTACCAAATGCTACACACAATCATTTGTGATTGCTGTATTTCATGCAACGATAATGTGATGGAAACTTGACATAATGTGCTGCTGTAGTAAGAACATTAAGGGAGTTAAGGAAATGTTTAAACTTCACTGTTAAAATGGACCAAACCTTTACTATTATTATCACTGCAATAAAAAGGAAGTTATGTTCGGGCTTTTTTAACAAAAACAACATATTGTTAACAGGGAAGCCAATAAGTGTGGAAGGCAGTCCATTCTTAGAGAAAAATACTATTATTTACCAAATAGACAAAATCATCTTAACCCCCACAAGCAACTTTTTCAGAGTTTTCAGCCACATCTACCAGCAGATTGTTCAGTTGTCATCATGACGGCTTAGTCATTTCTTAAAAGAACGTCTCTGGTGATTTCACATCAGAGAGACAGCATAATTTGTGTTTTTGTCTTTGCTCACGTCACATGTCTGGTGGGGGTGAGCTGTCCTTGGGAAAAGTGATGCTATTTGTTTCCGTGCACCAGTTAGAAGTGGCCAAAATCTCAATCTGATGACAGTGTTTGAAATGTTTTCTCCATAGAGACTTTAAAAACACACTCAGAAGTTGGTTCAATTCAAGAGGAACAGAGTCGCCAACCAAGATAACGCTTAGAGACAGAATTGCAATTTTAAATCTCAACCCACTCATTATTTCCATAACAGCAGATAAAAGGATTTTCAGGTCCTCAAGTGATTTCTTTGTAGCTTTTCCTAATATTTCACTGTTATTCAGATTATTTTAGACATATTTTCCACATACTACAGTACAGTACTGTACATACTAGATCAAAAAGGGACATTGAACTCAATTTAAGAGGCCAGTTTCACATTTGAAAACTGGTTTGGTAGCTTATATATTAGGCTAACCACTATTAGTATAGGCTAACTACTATTAGCATATGCACACAAGATAAATGCTTATGCATTTAATTTAGTGTCTACAGCAGAGTCGTGTTAAACTCAATGAGGTTTTATAGTACTGTATAAAATTGCTTTAAAAATGAAATCATACCAAACCCAACAAGTCTGCTCCATGATTAAAAACCAGTGACGTTTCCTAGCACAGTCAATAAACAAATTACCATTTAATAGGTGATACCTTTTTTTTTTTACTTTCAAAGGACGAAGTTAAAGTACAAACGTACTGTACTTTTGTACTTTACTTACTGTAAATATGTAAACTAATGGAGGCTTTTGTAGCAATGTACATGCTTTCACAAAATATATCAAAAGTATTGTTTCCACAATGCAAAATAATACGTTTTGATATCTACACATAAAACTGACTTTCTACCTGGAAATCAGATCTTAGGTAACCTGCTAATTTCTTCTTAAAAAACTATCATATTTCTTTATTTAATTTATTTTTCTTAGCTTTACAACAAAATGAAACTTTCAAATGAGACTTAAAATTTGACTAACATGCTCAGTGAAAAGACTATCACTATTAGTATGTGTGAGATAATGCAAGCATTTGAATTTTTTATTTTCAACACTGTTGAAAAGAAGAGTTGTATAGTACAGTTTAAGAAAATTTAAGGACATAAAAATCCTGAATTTAAAGTGTTCTGCATTCTATTCAAAGCAGCATATTCTGACTTTTTGTTCATTTTTCTAACTTTAATCTAAACCACTATAGCTTCAGGGAGAAAATGACACCCACTAATATTTTGTGTCCTCTGGCCAATACCAATGAATCAAATCTTTCCCCACCTCCATTTCTTTTTTTTTTTATACATGACAAAAACCCTCCAAAAAATGTCCATCTGTACTGGGCCAGCTGTTATAAAATGCCTGAGAACCATTGTGCTCTAAATGCCTTTCCCAGTGTCTGCCTTCTCAAACCGTTCCCACAGCAGAGCAGTAGAACTTGATTTTTGCTAAATGCACCACCTTCTGGAAACGATCTGGAATGAGAAACATGTAAGAGACAGTGAAGAACACTGTTGATTCTTAAGTGCCTGAAATCTCTGTTTGCTGCTCACGCGTAACAAATGAGTCACTAAATTTTATAAGATTTTCAAGAAGCTCTGGTATTTTGCTATGAAAACACAACTGCCATTTAAACATGATAAAAAAAAACCCACCGACCTTAGCTTTGAGTTTCATAGAATTACCAAAATCTACTTTAGCAAAAATATTTAATGTATTTTGGGTTCTTCCTCTCTCTTAATCTCTGCTTCCCTCCATGCTTGAAATTCACAGTCTCCCTTTCAGCAGAATTTCATACCTCCATACAGTCTGTAATAGTTTAATACAGACTGATAGCACATAATCCGGGGGGGATTGCGTTCATATGTCTTGGTTTGAGCCTGTATCATACATGTATCATACATATAAACAAGAACCTTTCTTAAAGCAAATGAATGTTAAGTGATGGATTTCTTGCTCTTCAGTAGTACGGCCTGCCGACTCAGATGAATCACATCTGAGGACATGAGAGCACAAAGCAGAACATAAAGCTGGATTTAAGTGACAGGTTTTGTTTACACTTAAATGCTTCTATAGACCGCACAGCATTGTGTACGTTGGAATTAAGCAGAATCACATTTCTGGTTCGATTGTGCGCTCGGCTCTAAACTGCACTGCAGAAATTCACACCTCTAATGGTGTTGCTGCTCTTTTGTGTCGGCGCGCTGCTGTTATCTCTGCTGTGCAGCTTAGTTTTGGCGCTAATAATATTCACTTCATGACAGCTAATAGTGTGCCCACATGAAGCTCATTTGTAGCAGAGTAAATTGTTTTGACTGCAAGTTCTCTCTGTTTTTGTGGGGCTGCATTGTGTTGGGAAGAATTCTGGCTGTGGCATTTTACAAAATGTTGTTTTGGATACCACACAAAGCAACTGACATCACTGTGGCTGGAGAAACAAACTTTACGCACTCTGTTTTATACCTCTGCAGTAGTTTTTTGTTATTCTCTTTTTGAATATCTGTATTTGACGTGGAAAATGCCAGAAACGGCACCATTAGGAGGCACAACGAGTGATCTGAATGGGTAAGAAAACATAAAGCCATAGGCTTGACTAACCTATGCTGCTGGCTTTTACAGTATACTGTAAAATGTGTTGTAGAAATGGTGCAGAATCCAACCAGGATGCAGAAGACCGTGAAGCACAGTTACTCTGCCTGAAGATTAAAGACCACTTGGAGGAAATGTTCTCCGACAGTCACCTGGCAGAGGACGGCTTCCTGCTAAAACACATGCAGAAGAACAAGCAGGGCTATGTCAGTCTCAAGCTTCTCACATGTCTGAAAAAGGTAAATGTACTTCTCAGGTTTGTGTGCTCTCTTGACGCAGTTTGAATAGAAACAACGCAGTGAAAATGCAAACAAAACTAAAATGTTAAATATTTGCTGCAGATAAAGGCTCTGACCACGAACTGGTACATGACTCTAGCGGCCGCAGAGTGCTCAGACCTCCTGGAGTTGAACGAGGAATGCACCAAAGTGCGACGCAAAGAGGCTCTCCCTCAGTGGCTGATGTGCTCCCCCACCAGCCGGCTCCTCCTCATCTGGAACGCTACGGAGGAGCAGAGTGGAGAGGACGGAGCTGACCCAGGGAAGCCTTCGCTCTTACTGAGCATCCTCCAGAGGTTTGACTCGCCGGGTGACGTCGCGTCAGTCTGGATCCTGCATCCCGGAGAGGAGCTTCCCAAAGAGCTGCAATGCTACGCCAAACGTCACAAAGAGCTCGGCCAGCTTTTGTGTGCCGTGATGAAGTTTAACAGTTTGGAATTGGTCCGTAGGGCCTACAGCTCTCTCAGAGAAGAAGAAAAGATTAATGGGAGGGGCTTGTGTGTGGTGCCGCTGGGATGGCAGTCAGTGCAGAGCATCAATAAGTTTGATCCATCGGAGAACAAAGGAGACGCCACATGTTCTATGGGAGATCCTCAGAACGTCTCTCAGGTTTCGCTCCAGCAGGACCCTCCCTCACCTCTCAGGTTTTCTGAAGAAACTGGAGAAGCATATCCTCCTCCAGCAGGCCAGGAGGACTCCAGCTGCAGTCAAAAGTCATTGCGAGGATTAACTAAGAGATACAGCTGGACAGACTGGTGCTCCGGAGACCGCAACACACCGTTTTCTCAGTGCCCGTGGGTACTAAAGCGCAAATCCGCAGCCAGTGCAGCAAAGCTGGAGACGGCTGAGCACCTGAACACAACCGGTTTAATACTAAAAGTCCTGCGTCAGCCCTTTGGCCCCGACGATACCAAAGGTTTTAATGCCAGACGGCAGAAATATGACTTTCTTGAATGAAATAACTTTAGAGGAGATCAGAAAGAAGACTGAGCTGAAAAGAAAATACTCAAAAATCTGACACAAGACGACAGAAAATTTGTTTCCATTAAAGAATTAAGTTCTGCTGATGAATGTTCAGTCATTTCTGCATGTAGTTAGGAACCACTGACAGGTGAGGGCAGCATTTACTTGTGCTAAATAGTGTTTCCTGACACTTTGTTCAGTTTATCGTGCTTTTAAAAATTTGATTTTGATTGTAATTGAATGGAGTTGAATACAAACTCTAAAAGGGGGGGGAAAGGGTGTAGCATAAACTGAAGCAGAAGAATCTGAAGTTGAAGTGTCCAAAAGCCAAAAGGGTTCTTTGGGAAGATTAGAGGCATTTTCACCTCTTGGCCTCTGCTCTTCTGATCATAGTAGCAAATTGCCTTGTATATTTGTTCCTCAGCCAGGAGCCATTTACTTACCATGTCTCTCAGACAAAATGTGGTTGTCTGTCAACATGAAAAAAAAAAATCAGACAAAGCTCTCATTATCCTTCTGCTTTCTGTGCAGAAATATCTGTTTAGACTCTGAGTCTTTGGAAAGTAGCTTTCCACTCGCCGAGATGACAGTTTGGCAAAAGGGCCACTTGTCCAATCGTCAAACCGCAGATTGAGCAAGACGACAGCAGCAATGGTTGTGCCTGGTTTCCAGTCATTTTAATGACACCTCAACTGGAATGGTTTGTTTATAGTGTTACTGATTGAGGGCTTCCTTAAAATCTTACCCCAAACTAAACAGAAAGCGGTTCTTCACTCATCCACGCCCAGTGGAAAAGGTTCAATCCCAGCATATGGATCTTGATCATATAAAGATTGGAAGAATTCTTTGTTTTCCTTTTCTTTGTTCTTGTGTGTTCAAACGCAAATGTCTTTCTGACTAATGTAATCTTTGCTGTTGAGAGAGACTTCACAGTGTATACAAACTCGCTGTTTGACTTGTGCTGTCTCTGACTTGATTTTGCAATTAACAGCTGTTAGGCTTTAACAAACAGCCGGGGCTGGGCTTTGAATACTTACACATCTGTGAACAATATGTATAAAGTAGAAATGTTCCTGCCTAGTGTTAGGAAATGTTTCTATGCCGATGGTCCCTTCCAAGGCTATAAAAGCATGACCTCTCCTGCTAACTGGAAGTCGTTATATGTTTACATGTCCTGTTCTGGCCCGCAACTGAACTTTATGTCAAAGTTAGCGCGAATAATCATGTCTGCTTTGAGTTTTCAAGGTGGGATTTGCACCTGCTGCCAGAAAAACACCCCAAGTGTGAAAGACGAGGAATTCTTTCATGATTTCTTGGCACATTGCTGACCTCTGTTGTACTTTAAACAACAAGACAGATCTACCTTTTATAATCTCCCTTTCTAATAGGAACCATCTCAGTAAATACTTATATTTCCAAGAACCACCACAATGATACATACAATAGGTTTGGACTTTTTCAGTTAGTTGTGTTTTTTCATATTGACAAAACAACATGTCTGGTTGAAACATTTTTGTTTGAATTTTCAAGCTCCAATTAGTAGGGAAAAAATAAACAGAAATATCCCCTGAATTTTATTTTGTATTTTAAGCAGGAAAGCTGAAGGTTTGTCACCAACACCAGACTCAAACTCCAATATGGCTGCTACATGTATATATATTTTAAAAAAAGTAAAACCTGTAGTAACACACTGTATATCTAAAAAAATACATTTGGAAAAAATAATAGTAGTAGTACAGTTCTATTCCCCCCAAAATTGCACATTTTGGGGGGAATAGAACTTTATATTATTCCCCACAAAATTACATAATTCTTTCATTTTTCCCATAGAGCACTTCAAAAATAATTGAAATAAAATACGGCTTGGGAAGTCGAAGTAGCTAGCTGCAATGCTGCCATTTGTAAAGCAGCCAATCCAGGAGCAACATTCATTTTCACAGATGCCTATTGGCTGTACCCTAAACAGTAGAAATGAGGAAGACCGTAGATATTAGCTTCTGTGGTGATCAGTTAAACTGTATATAATAATGCATATTAACTTACATTTGGTGTTTGAATTATTAAAATAGGTAGCTGTTTTAATAATTCCAACATTTTCAAACTTTATATGTGGTCGCAGGCGTTCAGTAGCACAGTATTTAGGATATCTCTATCCAGTTGTCTGATTTGCTATTAAGATAGAGTTGAACTGGGTTTGATGTAATCTGAATCCAGATTTCAACTTAAAAGAAGGCAGTTTACATTGGTTCAGTAGTCCGTGTTGGCAGTTCTCTACATTATCCCCTTTAATTAGTAAATGGACTGAACTAGTACAGCACTTTCCAAGTAATTTTCAAATTCAATTCAATTAAAAATATTTTATTGATCGCAAAGAGAAATTAAATGTTGTAACATTTACAACAAACATTGTAAATGTGGGCAGATAGCCATCTCTATCGGGCTGTGGGCAGGAAAGATCTCCTGTAGCAGTCTGTGTTAGAACAAATTTGAAAAAGCCTCCGACTGCAGAAACTACTTTGCTATGAGTCTCATGAAGCCACATTCATAAACAGGCACACTTTCATATACAAACGTGCAAATCTGTTTGCAACCTGAGGGATTAAGTCCCTTCCTAGACTAAACTAAAAATACTTTCAATTTTAATCAGATTTGCATGTTTTATTTATCTAGTTGTACTCAGAAGTGGAAATGTCCATGTTGTAGGTTGGGAAAAATAAACAGAAAGGTCATCTAAAGTATAAATTACAATAATTAAAATCTGAAGTTTTTCACCAACTTTAGCCTCAAAATCCAATATGGCTCCTGATGGTTGAAAACAGAAACATCAACAGTAGTAAACTGTTTAGTTGCACCTGTTATGATTTGTAACATCTTTCATATACATAGCACAGTTCAAGCTCAGTTTGTCAAATTAATCCATCTATTCAAAGATAAGAAATTTGAGAAAGTATTGCTTTGTCAGAATGCCACTGTGCAAAGTAATTTCTAGATTGCATCTGGAAGCTGGTTAAGGTGGGATTGGTGTAATTTCTGGATCCATGGTCCAGTAGTGCTCCCCAGAAGAAACTAAAACATCTAATGTATGAAGTGGCAAAGAGACAAAAAGACCAGCAATCTCCCCATTACGCTTCTCTCTTCAAGAAATTCGGTTTGAAATAAAGATTCATCTGTTTAAACATGTTGATGGGAAGCTCCATCTCTGTGGCTGGTAATTATCCTTGAATGGTTAGAAATACTTTTTTCTGGGTATCACTACCAGCACCAAAAGCACAACCAGTTTTAGGTCCTTGGTTTTCTGTCATCTGAACTTAAAAGCCGGCAGGAAATTCCTCTGGTATTTCCATTTTGTTCCCACTCATTTCTAAAGTATCTATGAGGCATAGAACGTAAACACTGAACCACATCTTTGCCTGTAAACTATGATTTGTGTTGACACTGGGCTGAGTGTGTCCGAATGAGTCATGTTGTTAGAATAAGATAATTGTTAGCAAATAATTTGCTTCCTGTTATGTGGCTGGTTTATGTTCAAATTTATTTATCTATCTCCGGCTTCAAACACACCTCTTGAGCTGATTTATTAAGAAGGTTTACGCTCCCTAAAAGCATCACCTGTGGAGTTTTGTGGCATCTCCTTCGATCTTGTGCATCGGTTAGCTCATCTCTAAACAGGTTGGATTCTGTTTAGACATTACCGACCCGCGCACCTGACACATTTCCTCTGGGAACAGGGTATTTATTTAGATTGCAGTCTGGACTCCCTGATACCTTCCAAAAGTACGACCATCTGCTCCTCATTTGCCGCTCGAGGGCTCACGGGCCGAAACACGGGTCCGGAGAGGAGGGAAATGTGAGATCCTCAACAAGAGTCATGGTTTTATCTCCTGCTTACTCCAGATTGAATCATGAAACACTTCTTTTGTAATAACTCTGTTTGGATGGGTTTTAATGTCATCTCAGAGCCTTTTAAACCAATTGTGAACTTTCCTAATTCCCCCTAAATGATTGGAAAGCACTTGCTTCAGCAGACCCTATCTGCCCAGTTGAGGCTATTACCAATTGCCTGCTTAAGATGGCAGACTCCCTTGCGGCAGAAGGTGAATGTAAGCTCCTGCTCAGGCCAAAGCATCCTTTAGTGCTCCTGGAGTTAGAGCCAGGAAGATTAACATATCAGGAGTAATCCGACTCGGCCCACAAGCACAACTATGGAGGAGGAGGAGCAACAGTTTGAGGGGGGGAGAGGCAAGCAGAGGCATCAGAAAGAAGCTCTCTGCTCCACTTAGAGTAACCACGCTCTCTCTCCTCACCCTAACCCATCCTCTCGACCCGTAGAGTTCCCCCCGGGAGCACAACAGAGGACCTGCTGCTGGAAAAGAGGGTAAGATGTGCATTGTCCTTCCATCAGTGAAGACAAAGTGCTCTGAGGGGACGCGAGTCCTTCAACAGATGGGATAAAAGTTAAGACATCTGCGGGATCTGTTTATTGCATACCACTGCACCTCAGCTCTGCTCTCCCCTTCTGTTTTAGGTTAAAGGCTTTTCTTTTTTGCAAAACAGAAGAGCAAGAACTTCTGCACGAAGAGACATGTTGACGGGCGTTTTCTGAACCGAAGCCTACAGTCCCTTCAAGCTCTTTCTCCTCCACCTTCGTCTTCTTTTGAATGGATCAATTTGGGTGCCACAAAGAGCATGCTTACATTCAGAGGAATGTTGATTTTGATCTTCATCACTCAGAAGAGTTCAATGGAAAAGCAAATATGATTGAAGAATAAGACATCCTGGACCTGAATCAAGTCAGGACACCTCCTCTACTCGCGAGGCGAAGGAGTTGTGACACAATTCATGGGAAAAAAGGACTCCTGCCTATGCTCCTCACCTGTGATGAAGATGGACTTACCCAGTCAGCACTTGCCTGAGGAGGTCAGCTGAAGCCGACGCCACGCAGCTAAGTCTGGATTAGCAGGCCGAACGGTAAGGACAGCGCATCTTCTTTTGCTAGTTTAAGCTGGCAGCTTAAGTGGGAAGGCGTTAGGTGCTGCTGACAGAGATGCCTCTCTAAGTGCCTGAGTGGCAGAAAACACACGTTGGATTATCTGTATCAACAAGCGGCCTCGCTGCAACCACATGACAGCGGTGCGCAGCAGCCGGGCTGGCACGAAATGTTTGCAGAGTAGTGGCCACTGATTACAAGGGGGCATGCCACCAAGCTGGAGCAAGCACAAAAACAAAAAAAAGTAGATGGTTATTGTAATTATTTCACTCCCACTAAGCAAAAACATTTGTTTTTCAGAAATGAAAAGTTTGTTTTTTTCTGTCACTCAACCAAGGTGGTGGTGTGCTTCAGTGTGTGTTTTCTGGTTGTTCCTTTCAGTCATTCAGTCCGCCACTCATTTTCTTTTATAGAGCTGCAGCTTTATTAGTTTATTACGCGGACTGAGATAATAAAATATTATATGTGCTGTAAAAAACAGTGAAACCTCTCTTGGATTATTTTTATTAGAGTGATGATCCACTTTGCACTAAGCCCATATCATACGTAGAGATTACGCTGTATCTAGCTGTGCCCCAAGAGGCCTGATTGAGGTTAAGCCTAAAGTCAACTGAGGCGTTCAACTTTCATAACCTGACAAATCTGATTGTGACTGGAGGGAGCTAAAACGTGAGATCAACGACGCACCAGCACAGATTCTCCTTCCCCAAAAGTCTGCTTTCCAGAACAACTGTACCGTCTTAACCCCAAAGTTGAATTAGGTGTTTAAGAGCTCTCATTAAACAAATGTTCTCAAAGAGTAAATATAAGTGGTTATTATAGGAAGAATAAGCACGACATGATAACCACACCACAAATCAGACAAGATAAGAAGAAAAAACAGCCTCGGAGGCTGTTCTGTCCGGAACCACAATATTAACACTAAGCATGAGCCGGTTACCACTAAGGTACATCACGGTTTTTAAATCATTACTGTATGCTCCTTTTATAAATATTCTGAAAGCTTCTAGACTGTTCCCTTGCTTACGAGAAGAGTGAAGTGGATTAATCCCATTCATCACTGTTAAAGTAATGCTGCTTTAAAACTACAGCGGGTTTGCACAGTTAGGATTAGTTAAACCTGTGACTTTGTAAAGAGCAGAAAAGCAGGAAGATGCAATATTCTGCACAATGAGCACTCAAAAGCTTTTACTTTATTATTATTTTTGATTAAGACTTTATCAAAGCCAAATCAATAAATCCATCCTATAAATAGCATAATTATAACTGAAGTAACAAATATGGTAGCAATAGGAATATTTGAAATGAAAGCAGTGAGATCATGTTCTGCATCTCAATTGGCATTCAATAAACAGATGGAATCATTATAGGAGTTTCATGACTTTGCTGATTTTTTGCTAGTAGGTATATTTCCAAAGAGATGAATTTGCCTCCACATTTCAAGACGACACTCTGGGAGCCTCCTTTCAACCAGCTGACCAGCAGTGTCCAGCAATAAGAAGGGTAGAGGAAAACCGGCATCACTTTCTCTCTTTTAAGATTCAAAATTAAGACGAGCTATTTTTTCCTATGGTCTTCATTCAATAATTAAGAGTGAGAAAAATTCTAATAGTATTTTCAAATCAAACTTAGGAAATGATTAAAAGGTTTACATTTTAAAGATCTTATATCAGCAGGTAATGTTAGCATTAAGAAAATGGAAGTTTCTTCATGTACTACTGAGAGAAATGTAAATCCTTAACTCAGATTTGCAAAAGATAAATCAACACAATAAAACTTTTTCACACTCTTATTAACCATTCTGGTATCTGCTTAAAGTTATGCTCTCTCTCGCTGTCCGGATATTATAGTTTGCTTTTGAATTACTTTTTAGATCTCTGTGCTTCTTTGGATTTCTTGTTCTAACCCCCACAGTTATGGTGAAAGGTAATAAAGAGTCTTTTTCATGCAGACACATCGTCCACAACAAAGTGTTTATGTGAAGAACACGGTCCTTCAGTTTTCTATCGGCTGGTTATTGATCTCGGCTGATTACACTGAATTCCAGTCAAAAAACAATTTCTTGGTGCACCTCTACATTAAACCATGACTGTGGTGGCAGAATATTTGAGCAGTTTTGTAAAAAAAAACAAACAAACAAAAAAAACGTATTAAAACCTCAGTACACCTTAATTTCGATAACCAGTCAATGATTAGTTTGTAAAAATCCTCTTGCAGTACCACTCTTCTGAATCCTGGAACGTTTACAACATTACATATAGCGTCAGTTTTTTCCATTGCTTTTGCTCACATTTGAAAGTGGAGTTCATAGAGTGGCAGATGGCCTCCAAACCTTCCGCGGCAGAAACATCGACCTGTTAAACAAGGGTTTAGAGTCGATGCTGTTGTGCTAAAAGAGGATCTGGCGTGGACAGATTAACGTCCAGAATAGCATCTCAGGGACTCTTCTTTAGAAAGTAGCCCACATAACATCCATTTCTGTAACACAAATAGTGATGAAGCAAGATTGTTTCTAATCCAGCTGTCATGAAACTTTCTCTTTACCTGTTAGATATGTACATGTAAATCAACACTTTTTCTAATAGCCAGGTATTAAATGTGCACACAGTGCCAGCTGGACAGCAGCAGGATCAGTAGCGGTGCCCTGTACAAGGCTGTTTGTCAGCTATTAATCCGTATTCATCCACAAATCCACGTTTTTTTAAGCCACCAAGTAGAAAAAAACACAAAAATGTGTGAAATGTGTGTAAAAATGTGTCCTAAGTAATGAACAGCAGCTCTCACACTAACAAGTTCCAGGCTTTGTTTTAATGATCCTTTGGTTGCTGTGTGACAGAGCTCTAGCCAATTGATGTGGCTGCGCAAATAAATTGCAAAGCATTTTTTTTTTACCTAACTTTTATTTAAATTTCATCAAGAAGAACAAATGCTGATAGGACAACAAGTCCTGCTTCAGATCACCCAATTTATGTCGCAACCGTTTTTGAGCTCCAAAGCGACAGATCCGACTCACAAAGGTTGTCGCATTTCTCCCCCTCATTACTCCGACATTCGAGGCGGGTTTTAGAGGAAGAGGCGCCTGTTCTCTCTCAGAGCATGCTGGCCTAACCCTTGAGTTTGAGGTGTCAGATGGATTAGCACTGACACACACACACCCGCACACACAGAGGCACCAACACTGCAGCCAGGTGTTTGTCCACGTGACTGCAGATAAACCCGGCAGGCATTAGTGTTAATCCCGCCCTGATCTTTGGAATATGTCCCTATTACCTTCTCCAGGCACTGTCCCCGGGCCTCCTGATGCTCACTTAAGAGAGGAAAACACAAGACTAGGCCTCTATGGGACTCCATAAGAAAGTTGTTTCTTTGCAACAACCCAGTAGGCGCCTTCGTCTCTGTTTGTTATGCTGCTATCTTTCCAGCGCAGGTATTTACAGGGTGTGTTCACTGTAGTGCAGAAACAGCCGGTTGCATGGGTGGAGCAGAGCATTCATGTTCTGTAGGCAGATGCCCCAGTTGTGCAGTGGCATAAATATATGTACACACAAACACAAAAAGTTAGGCCTGAGGGGGGTTCTTAATATCAAAAGGCAGTAGTATTATGTAATCTGGATAATCTGGTGTTGGGTGATGTTGCTGTAGGAACATGAAAGCAGAAAAGGGAACTCTGGCGAACACCGCAGGGTTGGAAAGTTTATCTGTGCACGTCTGCGTCAGATGATCTGAGAAAAGTGAAACCACGCAACAGCAGTGTGCGCTTGTTTATGGCATGTGTGTGAGTTACTGAGAGACAGAACAGGCTGTATTTAGGGAGTCTATAGGAAGAAATGCTGAAGTAGTGAGGCACAAAAAGCTGGTATCTGCACAAAGAAGCCCTTCATTCAGTTCGTCTGTGATCTCCCCAGTGTTGGTCCAGATCCAAGCCGGCAGACAAGAAACCCCCCCCTGTCTGCTGGTGTTAACCACTGATGTAACCTATGCCCACTTTGACAGTTCTCTGCTTCATCTTCGATTAGCCGTGGCATTGTGTTGAGTTTCTCCTTCAGGCAGCAGCAGGAAGGAAGGATGCGAGTGCCATGGCGCTGTAATTACATTACTGTCGGCTTAGCGGCACCACGGCCACTGACCCAATTATTTCTTGAACACGTCAATTTTATTGTGTCATTTGAGATAATACAATCTTTGAGTAGAAACAAGAGCTCGGATGAAGTTCGAAGACAGGCCTACAACTGCATATTGCTTGTGTTGATGCATGCGTAATGCCTCCAGGATGGTTTTGAACATTCTTGAACACATTAATTTTCATCTGACTTAAACCTGATTGAAAATCTGTCAAGAGGAAGATGAGACACTTGAATCAACAGGCAGATGTTAAAGTAACCTGTCTTAATCCAATGCCACGTCAATGCTGGTTAAAACCTCAGATTTCCTTTGTCACCCTTTTGAGACGGGGGTTGCTCTCCTGTTTCAGCTGTTGGTGATCCACATTTTTGTAACTTTACGGAATAGGGTTACACCTCAAGTATTACACTTTAAGGCCTAGTACACCTGTAGCTGGGTCTTTATAAAAATGAATAGTCTTGCCACACCATTTAAGAAATATTCTACACACAGGATAGGTTTCAGAAATGTTTTCATCCATATGAACCTGCACAAATCCGGCTCGTTGCTTTAAACATGCCAAACCCATAGGGGGCAGTGTAGAGCAAATCTAAGACATGTCAGCTTATCAGAAAACAACCACAACCTCTTGTAAGCAGTTAAAAATGGCGTTAGGAGGTTCATTTGTGTAGGGAGGTTTATAGGTTAAATTACTTTTACATGGTTTTTAAAGTTAATAAAAACACAAGACAATGTCAATTGGGAATCATGTGCAAGCAAGTAATCTTCACTTTGGTCACAGTTTTAACAAATAATCATTTTTAGTTATATTAAATTGACTTTTTGTGTGGATAAAAGGCCAAAACACAAAGTGTGTTTGTTTTCTCAGATAGCTGACGGTGGATAGACGAGGCCAGACAGTAACTAATGGTTACAGTTTTAATAGAAAAGTGTATATACATGAACCTCGATTCAATGTACAACTCACTCAGTATATGTATTGACTACATATACTGAGCTTGTATGACAGGCAGACCTAGGTAAGATGGAATAGATAGATAGGATGAGACTGATGGAGTAGATAGATCCTGCTTATAAAACAAAGAAACAGCTCTTTATTAAGTACCAAATGATAATGGCACAAAGCAAGTATTTCCTGATAAACAGATGAAAATGTTCTTGATCTTTTGACACCTCGTCTTGTGTGGCGCCCTGGGCCATATGCTGTACTGTGCTGTACATGGGCACACTTTTCTGTAGGTCAACATTTCAGGTGCCGTTTCTTACACAAAAGTTGTGATATTGAAGGCGTTAGGCTTCCTTGGCTGGAATCAGCTCTTGTTTGTTCGTGAATGGAGGATTTTCTCAGTTTGTTTTGGGCCTTGCACCTTAAATCGCCCTCTCTTCCGGCACAGCAGCATGCAGGGACACATCGCCATGTGATGCTTTTGTGAAGAGCCAGACATGTTGAGGATGTGTGGGAGCTGGTTGAGTTGTCTTTGCAGCTCATCTGTACTTTTATGTCTCTTTTTGAGGATGGGTTTTCCTTCTGGTGAAAAGTCCTCTGGGGTTCCACTGTATCCTCTGTGTTACTGTTCCTCTCCGTTTGCATGGTGTCTTTCCATTTCAATTCAAAAGAAAACAACAGTGCCTCCCCCCCCACCCCCACCCACTTCTCCTTCCTCCCTATCAGTATCCGTGTATTTATGTCCTCAGCAGTAAAGGCCAGAGGTAGATATTAAATGTCTGAGCTGATTAATTTTCCGTGACCGTCTGAGCAAGCTGCCGAATGCTCCCTGGCACTTTTATTGCTGGCAATCGACTGCAGATGTGACTAATGTGTTTCTGAGTGGAGCAATTATGACAATCAAAGCGTCTTCAGGGGACGTGAGATCAGCGTTCGGCGGCTCGGCTCCGTCCAGTGTCAGCCACTGACACGCCGGAGGCCTCATCTCCTCTTGACGAGGTAATTGTTTTATCGAGATGAGCCGCCGAGTTAACGAGCTGAGGACACTGACGCATCGCTGCGGTGTGAAACGGCTAACTCCCGGGGATGAGTAATCGCCCCAAACTGACCTATTAATAGAAGAAGCAAACAGTGATCTCATCCTGGGCCGCTCATCATAACAAACTGACTCTATTACTATTGACAATTTATCACTCTGAACAGGAGCAAGGGGATTTTTCTGAACATCTCTGCACTGGGCAGGCTTTAAATGAGGAACCTGAGAAAACAAAAAAAAAAAAAAAACAGAAGATAAATGGATGGAGATAGAATGTACGGTAGAACAAGGAATTGAATAGAGAAGGAGGTAAAGAAAAACACAAGAAAGGTACGGGAGAGGAAGTAAATAAGTAGGGACACAAAGAGAAGAAAGGTAGGAGACAAGAAAGAAAATAAAGAATGAAGTAATACATAAAAGATAGAAGAAGGAAAGGGTGTTAGAATACAAAGGAAAGAAAAGAAGAGGGCATGACAAAAATATGAAAAGAGATGGTAAAGTAAAGGAAGTAGGAAAAAGGAAGGACAAACGGACAGAAGGAAGGGAAATATGATGCAAAGAGGGACAAGAAAGGAAGTTAAGAGCAAAAAAGAAGGATGGAAGGAACAACGAAGGAAGCTAGAAGATTAAGTAAAACAGAGGGATGGAAGGATGTTTAAAAAGGATGAAAAGAATGAAGGACATAAGGGGGAGGAAGAAATGAGAAAAACATAAGGGAGATGGAGAAATGAAGAAAGGAATAAAAGAAACTGCAGTACACGGAGGAAGCACACAAAGAAGGACAATATTTTACACAATTTGATAGGGAATAAAGTCTGGAAAAAAGGTATTTCCGTCTTTATCCAGGCAGGGAAAATATTGGAATCCAGTTTCATAGTGCAAAGGAACCTTGCTTTGTTTTTCATTTAATATCTAGTTTAAGTTGCTGGTGTTACTTTAAGTTTTATTTAAACAGGTAAATTGACTGAGAACAAATTCTCATTTTCTGCAACGGCCTGTTAAAAACCCCCCATTAAATTGCATAAGACAGAAAAATATCATATAACAGTGAGAAAGAGAAATTGCGTTAAACCCTCAGAAACATGGAACATCCGTTGATCTTGTCTGGTGATCAGAATGAGCAGTAAGCAGTATATGTCAGACATATCCAACGGCTGCTGCTCCACGCCTGATTTACATAGACTGGACATTAAACGAGGTTGTTGGGCGACACGTTTGACTGTCAAATGAATAGTATTGCGCAGAGACTCCTCAGCATCTCAGACCCATATGGAATTATGATTGATGAGTCGAGCTTTAACTGATAGGACTGGTGGTTCATGTTTACACGGCGTTTATCCCTCGGCCGCTCAAGCATGGAGTTTGTTTGTGTCGTCCATAGAGTGGTTTCTCTAATTTGCCCACAGCTCGTTAAAAACAAAAAAAACAACTTAAAATGCGCAAGCCCTCTTTTTACTGTACTCAGATTTACAGATCATATTCATGCTGTATTTTCATTGTAGCGGACCAGGCGGCAGAAATATGTGGCTTTCTCCCCTTCACTGTAAACAACCCGGCAGCCTGTACGTATACGCTACAGGCTCCAGTCTGGCAAAAAGCTTTGCGAGACTGGTCTGGATTTGCTTTTAAGTCTCTGCCAGCGTACCATTTCCGAATCCAAGGAAATGCTTTGCTCACTTGTCACACGACATGAAAAATACAACAAAATGTATTGAATACCAGAAAGAGGGCTTGGGGAGGGGGTGGGGGGGGGTCGTGAGGCTGGATTACTCTAAATTGAGTTTTTGTGGTGACTGCAGTGGGAGGGAGGGCTGGGCCGTCCGTGATAATGGGATCTAGGCAAACACATGTTTGTAAGGGCTTCATCAGACACTACTTAGCAAATAGGTGTGGCCAAGAGATTCTTGTAATGGCAGAAATGTGTTTGCTCTCTTTAAAGAAACATTCAAATAAATTAAAGAAGTTTATATTGTCATCCAAGCAGTGAAACAGTGAAAAGTCCACCCAGACAGCATATGTTTGACGAGGCAAACTTTAAACACAAACTGCATTCTCAAAGGCCAGGAAGTTACAAGACAGCATATTCGATTATTATCAAAAAGTTTCTGAAAAACTTAAAAAAGTCGAGGGAAACACATTAAATAGATTAAAAATTTAGATTCTGCAACATTACAGAAGGCCAACAAAACAAGTCTGATGGTAAAGAAATGTTTTGTTCTGACTCACACATGAGGAAGACTGCTGACTTGACAGAAGTCATGCAGATAGTAGTGGGCCTCCTCCACAAAATAGATAAGCCGTTGTAAAAGAATCTGTCTGAATTCAACCATATTAGTGGAAAGATTAGTTGAAGTGGCAGAAAAAGGTGCACCAGTAAAAAAGATAAATACAGCCTGAGAGCCACTTCGAGGGTTTGGGAGAGGTTCCCAACTCATGGAGTCAGACATATCCGGAACATGACTTTGACTGCTGCTTGGTGGTCCAAAGCCTCCTAATCAGATGAAAGTAAATTTTGCATGCCGCTGGTCTACCAGGGTTTCTGTAGTGCTTTACAAGCCTGGTGGGCCACCAGGCTTTACTTGCCCCCCATTAGGCTAAGTGTTGTTTGTTAATTTTAAATAGGGTTTTTATACACCAATGACAGTAAAGACGGATTAACCTAGGTATAAAGTTTACACACTGAACTGGGCAGGAGGGGGTGCACAACAATTGCACTGTCCCTTCACCTTCATATCATGATGGCTGCTTGTGCATCTCTGTATTTTTGTAATTTTTAAAATTTTATAAACACAACAACATGGTGGGCTGCTAGTGGATTGCCTTAGTGTCCCTACCATTGGGCTTGACAGATTTTCTGGGGAAAATTCTGTCAACTGCGTTTTTATCATGTCAGTGCAGACATCTACCAGGAAATGTTAGAACATTTCATGTTTCCCTCTGCTGTCAAGCTCTTTGGAGAAATTTATTTGATTTTCCAGCAGAACTTTGCTCCTGCAGACACAGCTAATATCACTGAAGTTGATTGGCCGATTTTAGATGCATCTCTGATCCAACACAGCTTAATCAAATGGTTGAATTACCTCTTCAAGATCCCATCACATTTGACAAAGACCTGCTAACGAACCAGCCATTTAATTCAGAGCTATTAGAGCCATCTGCCTTCTTAACACCTGAGTAAAACAACATCCTGATCTCTTCCATGCTATGCTGCTATTCATGCAACATGAGCTCCAACCATGCGTTGAGGTCCTATGCTCTGCAGAACATGGGAAAACTATTCAGTAGATTAACATTTCTGAATAAAAATTAAATATTTTGAGATAGAAAATTTGGGGTTTCTGTAAGCGTTGATCATAAAAACTGAAATATATCACAGTTGAATGAATCTGTATTATATTAGACTTTTACTTTTTCAATTGAATTACTGAATAAAGTTATAGTTGATGATATTGAAGGTTTCTTGAATGTCAAAATGTACAGCACTGGTGTCCAAGCGTTTTACCCTCGGGGCCAAAGTGTGAACATTTAAACTAGTGGTGGGCCACAAAATTAATTTATATTTAAAAAAGAAGAAGAAGAAGAAAAACATAGTTTGTGAGTTTCCTGTTCAACAATAAATCAATTTGAATAAAATTGTATGCCACTAGATGTCCTTAACATTAAAAAGGGCTTTGGACTGCTGCCTTATTAAAAGAAAAACAGAAATTTTTGGGGTCATCAATTGTTTTCTATTTTGTCAGCCAGATTTTTTTTTTCTTTCTTTTTTTTTTTTTAAATCATCGTTGACTTGTGGTCAGGGGCCAACCAAAATCATTTCAAGGCCCACAAATGGCTCCCCATGCCACATTTTTGACATCCCTGTTTTAAAATTACTGGCTTGATCAGTTAAAATAGTTTAGAAATGATCAAAAGCATTAATGTGACCAGAAAATATTATTTTAATTTAATTTCAAACAAGTCAGACATGTATCTGATATTTTGAACATCATTACAACCATTCTTTCAGAACAATGTTTTACTTGTTTGTAAAGTACTTTTTACTGCCATGTTGCTGAAATGTGTTATACAAATAAACTTGATTTATTTATTTTTGAGGTATTTTTTTCCTGGAAATGCTTGTGTTGTCCCCTGATGGAAGAGCATCCTAAATGCAGAGTCACACCATTCTTTTTATATAATTATCTATTCTTCCTTCAGACAAACCAATAATAGAATGAAAAAAGTAAAAGCGTGCTAAATAAAAGCCCCGATAGAGAAAGTTACAGAAATCTAACAGCATACATGGGTTTATTATCACATTTATGTCTGTTCTTCAAATTTGACAAACTAACTGAACTTTGTCCCTTTTCTGTCTCCATTTCTCTGCAGAGTTTCAATGCTCCCCCACGTTTTAAGATGAAGTTATGGAAAGGTGCTACTTTTGCCTTCGTGCTCTGTGCTGCAGCCCTGTCCACCTTCCTCATTAGAAACATGGCCTCCATCAGAGAGTTCAGAGTCCAAGCGAAACATCCGCAAGCATCTTCTTCATCAGAACCGTCTCCCAAATCCTCTTCAATATCTTCAGCTGAACCACGAGTACTGCCCTGGCAGACCGAAAATCTTCGTCGGAAGACACGCTCAACAGGCAACAACATGAACTCCCTGCTCTCAGAGTGTGAGAAACGCCATTTCTTTCTTTTTGTTTGGTCTTGGTTTAAGATAAGGAGTCATGGGAATAGGTTGCCACAGTTCAGTCAGAACACTTAGTGCCTGACTCATTTGTTTATAGAGCAGGTTTTAACATCCTAAAACAACCTCTGCACCTCATACTTCACCGACTCTCCATAAGACCTTCACAACCGTCAACAGAAGGGAATATATTAGACTTTGGCTTCATACACCAGTTTATCAGCTAATTGGCTTCAGGGAAATTTAATGCTTTGTCTTGATGGTGGAGATAAGGTACAGAGACAGTGCAAATGCAAGAAAAATAAGCAAATAAGAGTTAATCTGTTGGCACATTTAGTTTATTGTTTGCAGTGACTGTAAAGCCCTATCTCATTCAACCATCGGTTCTGTCGAATTTGATGATTTTGAATGTTTGGTTTAAAATTACAAGGAAGTCTGATGAGTCTCCCTTTGTCACCTGTCAGTAACACAACTGTTGATCTTTCTTATCTCTTTTAGTTTCTGTGATGCTGCAGAGCTTCACAGAGGGAGAGCTTCAGCATGTGCTGGAAACCTTGCTGGACAGGAAAAGAAGGAGGGACCAGTCCCTTGGCATGACCCAGACTCGAAGGACTAAGAGAGCTCACAAATCCAGACCATGCTCCCTTAGGAAGCTGGAACTAACTGTGACTGAACTCGGTCTTGGCTTCGAGAGCGACGAGACGATACAGCTGCAGTACTGCAGCGGTCAATGCGATAAAAAAAAGCTGAACTATGACCTTGTCATGAAGCATATGGTCGAAAAAGGCATTCTTGGGAGGGGTCGAAAGAACAGAGTTAGCAAAGAACCCTGCTGCCGACCCACTAAATTTGAAAAGAGCCTTGGCTACTATGGAAATAAGACCCATAACATAATATCTAATGTATCAGCGAAGAGCTGTGGGTGTGTATGACCTAAAGTAATGCACTTCTTCAAGCTGCTCCAAGCCTCTGCTGAAAGATCCAGAAAGGGATGCATAATGGACAAACAAGGGAATATAAACACCAGCAGAGAGGAGCAAACTAAGGGGGGAATGTTTGTGGCATTTCCATAGGAACCCTTTTTGACAGAGTGACTTTGAATGAATTCGTCTGTCATCGCCAGTTGGAAGCAGATCACATGGATGGCAAGAGCCGTGTTTGGATTCCACGTAAAAATGAAAAGAAAATGAAAATGACAGCATAAACAAATACAAGTTTATATCTTTTCTATCTGTGTAGTGACACTGTAAACTAATGTGTTAACATCAGTTTAGCAACATGAGGTTTGTGTCTTTTGTAGTCATTTGTACATGTTTAGATTCAGAACGATGCGCCAGGGTGTATCGGATCATCGCTGTTACTGCACTTCATTCAAAGTCCTATCAAAACTTTATACAGACGCATCACCCCAAACAAAGCTCTCACAACTAGTCAGGCACATAAAAAAGAAAAACAGTGAAGCCATAAAATAAAATACACATAAAAAAAAGTCACTACAGCACAACTTACAGATATATTTTGAGATGTGTCCAAAAAGACGCTCAATTGTTTCAGTCTAAGAGGATTTGTATGTTTTATGTACTTATTGTTACTAATTGCAGCTTTATTACAATGGGAAGACAAAATAAGTGTTACTTATAATTTATCAAGGAAAGAAATATTTTTGCTTTAGTCCCTGGTACAAGACCCATAATAACTGCATTTATTGATATTGTGTAGAGTATCTCAACATGTGTTCTTGTAAAAACTTCCTCATCTGCATTCTGAAGAACATCTGCATTCTTTCCCCTAATAATCCATCAGGCACCCCTGGTACAGATATGTACAAAGTCTTTATTGCAGTAGGATAATCTCAAGGTAATGTTTTCAACTTGAGTGCATTTATGAGCATGCTAAGAAAATACTTATTCTGACATAAATCACATTTGGTGCAACTACTGGTGCACCTTGCTGTTAAAGCATTGTAATGCAGCACTTTGTATTCACAGAGCTTTACCTTCAAGGAAGTGCTAAAGAGGTCATAGTAACTTGGTTGACCAGTCCACCTAGGTTTGGATGGTAAGGATCAATTGATCCTTGTGTACCCACAGCTAGAGTCATGCTTGCATTCTTGGCACAATGTGTAGTTTATGTCCAGAGTGGATTGGTCTCAACCAGAGCTGCCTCTTGTCGCCAATCCAGTTTATAGAAAGATCTGTCTTTGGTTATTGTAGATCTCTGAACTCTGTACTTCCAACAGGTTTCGACTGGATTTATGTCTGGAGACAGTCATGTCTCCAGACATAATGTTGATTTGGCCAATTGCTTTGGATTACTATCATGTTAAATGATCCTACATGGACTCATTTTCAGTTTTCTGGCAACGTTTACCAGAGTTTATTAAAACCACCTGGTATTTTGAAGAGTTAATCTCATGTAGTCTAGCATTCTCAGGACTTCTGAAAGGGAAACAAGCCCACAGGATCATAGATCCTCCACTGTAATTAACAGTGGCGATGATGTGCTTTCCCACATATTCATTTTGAGTGTCGGTGGCCAAAATGCTAAATATTGATGTTAGACTAGGGCGTTTCCTGACATGCTTCCCAATAAAACAGTGATGTAGATGGTGTCTATTGCTTAGCATGGAATTTTCCCCTACTGAATAAATGTACTCAAATTTAATGTTATATTTTCCCAACTTTTAATTTAGGTGGCGATTATGCTACTGAAATAAAGCATTTTTTATTTGTTTCTTTTGTACTTTTACATATCTTTAACAGGAGTGTCTGCATCTTTACATCAGCTGGAATCATTTTCACCAAAATAAATTTGTGAACAATTCAGAATCCATTAAACATCTCCCCTCAAGCTTAAGATAATGTAACTTGTTGAAATTATAACCCTGGGTGAAATTTGTGACATTTTTCTCTTGAACCAGGTTTAACTGATTTGCAAAGATGAAAAAAAGGAGAAAGTGGGAACCAGATGATTGGTTTTAGGAAGAGGTAGTGGAATGTTTTCTTTTTGCTCCGAGAAGCAGAAAGCTGAAGTTTTTACCCATCTGTAAAGCGTTTTCTGACCCATGACCCACTGTACTGTACAGCCTTTCAACTAGCCCTGAACATGCCTCTGTGTTGTGTTGCCTGGTAGACTTTTAGGAGAGTAATAAGCTGCGTACATGAATAGTAATGCATCCTTCTCACCCTCAGACGTCCTATTGTAGTTTGAAATAACTGCCTGAAGTACAGCTATTGTTTTGCATATTTGTTTTTCCTCATGAGAAGGTAAAAGTGAGGGGTGCTGATGCGGTGCATCTATGTTGTAGATTATATTGTATTTATTTTGGAAATAAATTATAGATTTTCATATTTATTAAGATTATCACACATAAAGGGGACAGCTTTTTATCATCAAGCAACTGTGCCAAAATGTTTTATCTTACACTCTATATTGACTGCTGAATAAAGATAATTTTAAACGTGGATGCTTATTTCTTGTTCGCTGCACATTTTCATATCTCAGGTACTTGATATGTATGGTAAACAGCAAATGAACAGCTAAAGATGCAAGACGTTGATCAGAGGATAAAAGAACCCAAAATCTGTAATGACAGTCAAGATTTCAGACATACCGATGATCAAATTTCAATGAATAAACCATACAGCAGATTAAAAACAGAGCAGCATTGTCCCAACACTGCATCACAATGTAAGAGTCACTTTCTGAAATCATGCTTCTCAACAGCTCCACAACCAGGGTCTTAAACAGCGCTGGTGACAAAAGCTTAAAGCACCTGGCAGGTTGCCAGGCGGCTTGAATTACGATCTGCAGTTACAGGAAAATGGACGGATGTCATTTCAAATCTTTAACAGAGTAGGAACTTACTTTTTCTCAGTTTTTGAGATATAGATCTGGTTGTGTCAGATCTACAATCTCAAAGATCAAAGCCAACCATGGATGGATTCTAGTCGCCAAGTTGTAGCGCACCTACAGCAGAGATGGAAACTCGAGTTGGAGAATAAAAGACTTCAGACTCAACATAGATTTGTGTTTTAGACTTTCAGTTCTGGTCTGAGACTCAAGTCATGTATGAAGAGTGAAAAGAAGTCTGTATGTGAGCTACTGACTGTGAAAGGATGTTTTGATTATTAGCTGGTGAAGCTCATTGATTATGGGATGTTAATGCATCATTATCTGTTCATGTTAGCTATAGCTTAATATTAATGACTGCATGAATTTCTGTCAAACTGAATGCTGTACTAACTGGCTTAGGATAATTTCTGAACAATATAAACTTAACTTACCTCAGACATTCTCACTGTTGAGCTGTCATTAAAAGGATATTTCCAGCTCAAAATATCAAAATAAATCACTTACTTTTCCATCTCTCAAAAACTTGACTTGGAAAATGACTACTTCTCTAAACTAGAATCAGAATGTTTCTGTCTGTGCCTTTCAAAAACAATTAGAAATACTGATAAACAATTACGGTAAAATCGAGAAGCATCTTCTTAAAGACATAGCAACAAATTATGGCTTAGAGTGTAAGATAAATGCCAAAATTAGGCAGCAGTGAAATAGAAGATTCCAGATTATTAATTAAAACATTTGAGACAATCAGCATCAACATTAAAAAAAGGGAAGTGGGAAGTCTTATGTAACCAATTCAGGGGTAATACAAGCTGCATATCGCATGTAAGCGATTTTCCTGCCAGGAGATGGCATTCATTGATTGGCCCGTGATTTACATCACTATATTAAGAAAGGCTGAATCTTGCCAACTCTTCAAACAACATCTCAAATCCTGCACTGTACAGGCAAAAAAGACCATGGTTCCAGCGAGCTCATGTCCCACCCACATTCCTGTGTTCCCGCCCTCAATAGTGAGGAACACACTGCCAGTGGAGACAGACCCAACCTGGCTCACACCGAACCAGACTAACCAGCTGGAGTGAGACTTGACGATGGGGAAGGGGCTCTTGGTTATTAGATATTGGTAAACAATTGTGATAGTGATTTTGTAAAAAAGATCACATAAAATAAATAAAAAATTCATATTGGTGGATTATTTGTCCGGTAGATAAATATGCTCAAATTAAAGGTTGATTTTTTTCTTTAATACATTTCTGTTTCCAGTTTTTTTTTTTTACCAGGTGTAAGAAATGTGGACCGAGTCGTAGGGAATCTATTTTTTCATCCTCGATGCTAGCCCTTAATATAAATTACTGGAAAAAAAAAACATTTGTATTTAAAAAAAAACAAAACAAAAAAAAACTATGTATAATGCTTAAAATGTATAGATCAAAAATCTAAAATGTAACATTTGACTGTCCATACATTTCAAGAAAATGAAAGCATAATCAGAAATTTGGTTTACAGTATAGAATAAAGTCAAAAAGTGAAGGTCACCAAAAAATTTCCTTCTGTTTGCAAATATCAATTTGCAAAACAAAAGGATATTTTGTTTTGCAAATGTACAAAATTTTATTTTAGTCTTCATCCATCATGGTAGACAGAAAATCTTTCTGTCTACCATGCATCATTTGGAACATGATGCATGTTCCAAATTTTTCTGTCACATGGTTTAATGTGACTCAGAACAAACCTGCAGGTCCATTTTGAACTTGTCACTTCTCTCTGACACCTGCTAAAAACAGTGGTGTGCTCTGACTACTAAGCTCCCACAGGTAACAGTACAGGCACCTCTATGGCCTTATCTTCACCTACTGTAAGTTTAAGAGGCTTTGAGGTTTTAAAGAACTCTTAGTTATTTTGCAGAGCAGGCTAGCGCACGCAGGCTAACTGCTAGTGTTATGCCCTGCAATAAGTGCTTTATGAGATGGATATGCCGATACAGCGCCTTTGCAGTTTTTTTGTTAGGGAAAATGAAAGTTTTACTTCAACAAACTGGTGTGGTGCAGCTCTAAGTAAAGGGAAAGCAAAGGAGGCCTGTTTGGGGAATGTGGTTTAATCTGAAAAGCTCTTGACAACAGTTCGTGACAACGCCACTCAACAGCATGAAAGTAAACGAGGAGGAATCTGGCATTCAGTGAAACTCGGCAGGTTATTTCATGTAGAGGCTGCTCTACTGTATATACATAGTGGGAGAAACCTAAGAGTAAGATTTGTTTTAAAAGAGGAAAGCATGAGGACTGTGATGCAACTTTCAATAAAATTAGGCTATGGATAATTGCTCTGCCTGCTTTTTGGGAAAAAACATAAACAAAATGTGTGCTATTCTTTGGGCTGTAATTCACCTCCAATTAAATGTTACCACCCAATTTTATCCTCCGGGTATCTGTTGAATAAAGTTGCAGAAGCCATCACTGACATTTGCATTTAGTTCTAGTCATTCCCACATGATGCATGTTCCAGCAAATTCCAGACAACACTACTTAGACGACTTCCTGCTCAACTTCAATGAGGCAACATTACCTCTTGGAAACCAAACATAAACTGTGACTGCAGCAGTTGAAGGTAGCACAGAAGTCATGTTCGGTTTAGAGAGGGTCACACAGAATAAACTGGCTAATGTACGGTAACAGGAAACTTTTGTATATTCAAGGGCAAAGAAAAAAAAATCTCTTTCCCATTGGATTTTATTTGGCCAAGTTGCAGAACATGTTTCAGCTCGACTGCAACTTGTGTTTACTACAGCTGTGGGGGTGAAGTGATTTCAGCAGCTTGTATTTTGAGCAATTTGATGTTTTACAGCCAGCTTCAGAAATAACACAGGAGAACATGATTCCGAATCATCAAAGGTAGATCACACGACAAAACATTTGGATGTAATCAAATCTAAAGCATCAAGAATTTCCCCCTGAAGTGATAAATTTCCCTCTATTACTAAAGAGGCAGTTGGCTTTCCTCCAGTATTTTGAATTTACATTCTTGTCCCAGATAGTTTGTCATTCACTGGGTTCTCAAAATATGCTTAATTGCATGCTAAAATGTTTATAAGTTCGGTGAAACAAGGAACCACTTTACCTCCGACATAAACATGCATTTCTGCAGCAAATGGTCCTAGTCGAAACAACTCAGTGGAGAATGAGACCCAACTAATTGATAAGGCAGTGGTTCAACTAGCTGGCTCTGAATTATAACACCGGGGCGTTGGATGACAAAATTTGATTCATCAAGAACATTTTCTGCCATTTTTGGCCTTTGCTTTGACATGTACAAGGACATAATCATCACAGCTATTTATTTTCCCTTACGAACTTTTCATGGGGTGATAATAGCAGGCTAGACCCAGAGCCAGTAGGAGGTAAGGAAGTCTAATTTGGAAAAATATATAAATCTACTTTCCAGCGACAATTAAGTTAAAATAAACAAAAAAGATGCTTGACAAGATTATATTAAACCATGCCACCCAAAAAAGTGGGTCCAAAACAAAACTAAGCAATTGCTCAAGACCTTCAGTCCAGCAGGGGGCACACAAGAGCACGATAACTGACACAGAAATCATGTTTAAAAATTTACATTTCTTGCATGCGGCTTAGAACAAAACCTGCTGTGCTGTTAAAAAACATTTATTCACTTAAAAAATTTTTTTTTACTTTACTATCACACTTTAATTACTCCGGTCAAAAAGCACTTTTCAAATTATTTTATTTATTAGGGTATAAAGGCTATGCTAACCAAACTGGCCTTAAGTGAAAATATAATTGTCCTTGTTGGTAAACAACTTGCTACACCAAGAATTTGCTGGCATCTGACAGGTGAATAAATCTCAGAATGAAGGAATCGCTTAAATAAAAATCAAAAACTAATCAGATACATTTCAGATTCTTTAAAGATTTGTTTTAAAGCTTGATCAGCCCTCCTTCTGACTCAGAGAAACATTTATGCCATTTTTTACATCAAGACTTTGCACTTCTGTGGAGGGAGACGTCAGAGACTGATCAACCAATCAGAAGCAGACTTGAATTAAAATGAGAAGCTACTTTAGAAAGAAAAGAATTTACCACATATTCCAAAACATTTTTCTTTGACAATGAAAAGACCTATATTCCATATATTTCAATAAATACGTCACATTTAAATTAAAGAAACGTTTAAATTCAAGTAATTATGGATCATTTCAAAGCTGTATAAAGTTCTAAAACCTTTCTAAGCTTAACAACCAATAATGCTTTCAAAATCATAATCATAGTCACGTTAACACCAGCTATGATTCTACAAGAGACCAGAAGAAAAGTCAGAAAAAATTCCTTTGAGTCTTCCCCATTCCCATTCTTGTGCTCACAAACTCAGTCGTCAGCTGCCCACATTTTGGTTAAACATATTCTCAGCAAAATTTGAAGATTATTTGGGTTTGCAGAATTACAGGAAAGCTCCATAATATTCATGTCAACATCAGCGCACCGCAGGATAATGCTGCTAGTGTATACAAGACATCTGTTGCCGGTAACAGCACTGGAAAGATCTACAATAAACAGGCCAAAAAAGTTTCACAGCCCCCTCCCATGTCCAGCTGCAGCATGTTGGAGAGTTCAGACATCTTTAGAGAAAACCGTCTGAACAATAGCTACAAGCAGGTGTTTCTCCTCTTCCTCAGCTAACCCTGGACCCTCTGAAAGATGGATAACACAATCAATTTCTTCTTAATATAAAGACATGGATGACCTTGGATGTCAAATTTTTAATTAGATGCAGAGATTTACACAGAATGGTTTTTGGGGCTAAACGTACTATGATTAAATCATTAAACAAGAAGATGAAGTTTGGTTGTGCAAATGTAGTTGGTGACGCCTTAAAAAGAAAAAGAAAACTTCTATTTTATTGAGATGTTTTTTTCAGAGACAAATAAGAGCATAATTCTGAAGTGGACAGAAAAAATGTTAAACATATTTTTACAACTAAAACCCTGAGAAGCCTTCAGTCAGTACTTTGTGGATGGAAACACCTTTTTCCGCATTGCTTTTGGCATTTTGCCATGCGACGTGTATCCCATGTGTCAATCAACCAACGGATTCTCGCTGTTCAGCCTCGGAGTTTAGCTGAACAACCGTGTCTTGGTGGTTTTGCTGTTTTTCTTTCCATTTTCAGATTATGAAATTACCAATACTGTTCTATCTTCAAAGCTTAGAATATTATTTTCTAACAACTTTATCCCCAACTTGTCTGCTGTGTTCCTTGGTCTTCATAATGCAGAAAAAACACCAGAGAACAGCTGGATTTTTACAGAGATTAAGTTACAACCAATTGGACTCTACTTACTAATTTTAAAGGATAATTTTTGCGCTGGATTTTATTTTAGGGCATCAGAGTCAGGGTGGCTGGATACAAATGCGAACAGCACAGATTCTTATTAATATAAGATTCAAAAAATGTTTCTTTCAGTTACCTGCTACGCACTCTGTGTCAGTTTAACACCTAAAATCTCATTAACTAACAGTGAAATTTGTGGTTTTAAGTAACTAAAAAAAAACTGTAAAAAAACTTCGAGAACTGTTAGCACTTTTGCAAGACACCATATGTTCTGCGGTGGCTGAAGCTTGGTGCCTGAGTGGCACACAATGCTCAATTTAGTAAAGCGATCTCTAAATAGATCTCGAATGGCACCGTCTGCTGTAAGTGGTCGTTCTGTGAGCAGGCTGGCGTGCTTTTGGTTTAAACAGAGGGGTTTTGCGTTTCCTCATTGTGATTTCCTTCAGTTAGTCTTTGCAAACTCTCATTACGCGGTTCTTCTCGACATAAACGTGGCCACACAGATGCCACTGATAGCCGTTTCCTTGGAAAGCAGCTCCAGTGATCTACACATTGTTTTTAGCAATCAGCACTAATGTTTTGAATAGCGTAAAGCGATTACAGTGCACCAGGCCACTGTAAAAAAGAAAAAGAAAAAGCTGACAGTTAAATCAGGATTTTCCAACAGTGCGTTCTGGGCCACCTTCTGTATTTTTATTCCCGTTGGGTTACGGGATCAGGATAAGCTCCACACCTTAAAACCTTTGAACTGCAAGCAGCTCATTAGCGCCGTCTTTAATTCTGGGCGTCACAGTTCAAACGTTGCACGGCTCGGAAAGAAGAATTTTAAGTGAAAATGCTTTTGATTTTAGTCAGACACACAAAAGGAGGTGTGTGCTGGAGTGTTTATTTTCAGAAGGGGTGAGTGTGTCAGTGTTTGTAGTGAGCAGCGAGTGTTTCGTTGGGGCTTTGGAAGGGGCTGATGATTGGGAGTGGCAGGGTTTGATGGAATAGGGGGGATTAAAGGGAGGGGAAGAAGAAGTAGTAGGGTTAGGTGTGGACTTACTACACGGCTCCGGAGGGCCGATGCGTCATTTTTCTGTGATAATCCACAAATCTACACCAGTATAAACTGCCATTTTGTTTTAATAATTATGTTTGCTGTATGCTGATCTAAGACCAAGCAAGTTTTTACCAATATAATCAATTAAAAGGAAGGAACAAAGCTTTGGTTTATTAGCTCAGATAAAATCCTCTCATATTTCTTCTTTTATTTATCGTTTTTAGCTTTTGAGCACTTTTTGATCATGCCATAGAATATCTTTTAAGAAGCATTTCAAGCACATCCTGAATTTACAGGCGCCTTACCAATCTCATATATTTAGTACGTTAAGTATTTATGAGCTTTAAGTGGCAAATAAATCATGAATAAATCCTGACATTTAGAGTGTCCATGCATTTCAGTAACAGTACCTTTTCCACCTCACAGCTCCACCAAGTGGGTGACTGCAGGAATGACCGCAAAGTGAGGAAAAAAAAAAAACTCACTATAAATTACATGTCTGGATTTACATTGAATATTAACCTGAGAGACATGTGGGATGAAAGGACATAAGAATGTGTTTCAAAGAAAACTGGAAGAACAGATGGTGTTTCTGCACCTTTTGCTTCATATTACATTGCTGAGTAATTTATGGTGTCGCATAGTTTTATCAACTGCTTTAATATTCCCCTTGTGTTTTGTCATGTCTACTATTTCAATGTTCAAATCAACTTTTCAGTCATTTTTAACAAGAAATATTCGCCTATATGAATGTAAAACACATTGCTTTGTATTAAAAAGTATGAGTATTTAATTCATATTTTGTCAGATAATCCTCCTAAAAGTATTATTACAACAGTATAAATAATATTAAGTGGATGTTGAATAACATGACTTCCAAAGTTTTTTCTTAGTTTGACAGTTTGTAGAATGAGTTGCTTTCTCCTTTGTGCCATAGCTTATTTAGGATGCACTAAGGAAAACAAACATTACATTTTATTTCAGAGGAGCCAGATTTAGAACATGGACCGAGCTACTTAACTTCCCAACATCTTAAGTTGTTTTTTTTACAAGCCTAAAGGGGTTCATACTGTAAAGAGCCCTTAGGTTTTCACCACAGCAAAAAGAACTGATTGCTGGACGTGCAATTTTATTCTCAAGTACTTCCTACCCACAGTTGGAACACAAAATGATCCATCCTTGTTCTGTTTCACAGCTAAAAGTCCAAGTTTTACAACACTGAACTACAGCAATCACATAATAACCCCTATTATTAGCTTGCTCCTCTGAATTGCTTTACATTTATGAAGTAGCTATTTTTAAATTTTATTTTTTTAATGGCAAAGCAACTGAACTGTTAACTATGAGGGGGTGGGACAACTCAAGTGCGATGCTAGGCGTCCTCCTTGGGCAGCTTTTTGAATTTAATTGTCAGTTTGAAAAGCATTTTATGTTCCAAACTCTGTCCTGAATACCTCAATGCCTTTTTTGGAAATAAATGGAGGAGGGTAATGATCAGGGCTTTTTATGGGGGAGAATATAACTTGTACTCTGGCTTTCATGACTGTTTTTCTATGTCACACCTGATGTTTACCTACACTGCTCAGAGTGAAGGATATAATACAACTTTGACAGATATTTACCTCTTTTCCCTCTATCAAAACAGCACTCCCCTTATTCTCATCACAATCTTTTATCACGTTCCCCTTCTGAACTAATCTCATCAGGTACAACTGTCCTTAAAGCGCTGCCAAAACAAGGCTCTACTGCAAAAATGTTCCTCTTTACATGCAATAACAGGTCTAAAAAATGTAGCAACCCCTTCAAAGCTCTGAGTTATAATACCAAAGCCGACAGTTTGAAGATCAGAGTCAGCAGGTGGAATCTGTTCACTCGAAAACGTTGCTTGAGTAATTGCATAAGTGTTTAACTCCATTGCAATGCACATTAGGTGCTTCTCATTCTGACATCACAGCTGCATGTTTTGGCTTGAATGCTGTTCACGTCTACTGAAATTCAGAAGCTGCTGCAAATGAGAGGTATCACTTTACGGCGACTCTCGTCTGGGATGAAGTCATGTGTGTCATTTGCATCTAATGGCGGAAAAAAAAACAGAGTTCACACTCTCTTGTGATCCAAATATAAGGGAATATTTTTACCTTAGCTGCATGTCAAAGATATATCGACAGTTCTTATCTCTGCCAAATAGTTATAACTATAGTAAGTTTGGCTGGTTTACAGGAGTCAAACTGCTTTTTGTCAGAGATCATAAAAATGAAGAAAAAAAAATAAATAAATAAATATATATATATATATATATATATATATATATATATAATCTACAACTGTTAGTCAAAATAAGTTATTTTAACAACATACCTTTTTAATACTTAGCATTGAGCACAGGTTACAGCTGTTCTGGCCACGAACCAAAATGTAAAGGTCTCACTGTGATCTATAAAGGCATAAAAAGATAAATCTGGATTGAGTCATATTGCATAAAAGGCATTGTTAGAAAGTGGGTATCTTCATTTCACACCTACTTGTTCTGGTTAAAGTTTCCACATTCATAGAATTATGTTGTAGTTTAGTTTATTTGCCAAAATAGAACCAAAAGATGAACTTTTAAACAAAAGGTTCGACAGAGATGACGCTGCTATCAGGTGCTGATTGGACAACACCGGAACCAAAAGAACGGCAGAGCTGAACTTAAAAGGGAATGCAGTCATTTGCTTTCAGTAGATTTATAAATGTTGTACTTACTAAATAAAATTTGGTTTGTAGAGTACATTAATAACGGACTCTACAAACACTTTCTTGAAGAAAATGTTCAACATTTATAGAAAATGAAGTGGGGGAGGGAGCACTGCTAGCAGCCTTAAATAAAATGTCTTTGTACTATCTGCTAGGGGAATTATGTCCCAACATCCCATAATAGCATTGCAATAAATGTCAAAACTCTTAAACTTTATACTTAAAGCTCATTGAACAATTTTACATAATTTCGCGTTAAATTTCTTAAGAATCAACGCGAAGGACCCCAGAGATCCGTTACAACACAAAAACTCAAAAAGCTATTGACAACAGACTGATTCAAAGTAACAAAAAACGCAACTAAATACAAACAAAACTGGTTTTACTCACCATGGACGCTCAGATGAAACCAATCCCACGCCGTCTATTTGTTCATTACTCCACGGATATATTCTCCAAAATAACCGTTAAATCTCTGGGGTATTAGCATTTTTTCCACGGTATCCAGGTCCGAAGCTGCATATAATCCAAACTTTTAACACCGCGATTCTTTTTATGGTTTAATCATGGTTTAAAAAAGACCAAAAAAAAAAAGAAGAAGAAGAAAATCTGCAATACATTGGTAGTTTTCTGTAAAATAAGCTACAAAATTAGCTTTTAGGGATGTCTAATTGACAAGACAAAACGTTAGCCGGCCCAGTTTCTTAAATATTAACAGCGGTACACATAAAAAGTAACCAGTAAGTTTCCTACAAACACTGAGTGCGGGGTATACTTCATTGCTGTAACAAGGACAAATTATTAGCATTGCAAATGCTAATAATAAATCTGTGCAGCCGGCATTGAATGTTGTCTTATCAGCTCCTCCATTCTTCATTCTGTCACTGCGTTTGACTAGCCCTAAACATGAGTGATGGTCTGTCAGTTAGTTTTAACCTTGACATGCTGAGTGCATCCCACAAAAAGAATCACCCACCCCTCTAGAAACACAAGTAAAAGAAACAAAACCTTAGATTTATGTTTCAATCTGAATTTTACAAACATGTTCCTTCGTTTGATTTCTTTGCGTCCCTCTTAACTCAACCGTCCTTTTGCACACCAGCAAAAACAGAAAGTCCAGGAAAAGTAAATATACCTGAATTGATCACCAGTTTTAGCTAGTCTCTGCTACATATATATGGCCTTACTTGGTTATGGTTCATAATTCAAAGCTAGCTTGACCTTTTTACTTAGTTTTTTTTTGTTTGCTGTACAGAAAGTACGCAGTTTTTCACACCAAAGTCGACATAAATCACATGACTGCAAATATTTAAGAGAAATTAGTGTTTCTGAACTTAAGGTCTTTCCACTGCTTAGTTCTGACAGTGACATACTCCTGCAAAACATTTGCTTATAAATGTAATATTCTGGAAAAAAGGAGACACTTTACTAAGTTAACAGCATTATTTCATGATAGATCAAAGTAAAAAAATATGACTGTGTGTAGCATTTCAAAAGTCTACCATAAATTTAATTACACAGATGAGTTCATGTACTAAACCATCCCAACACTTAAGGTCAGAATGTGCTTTGGTTTTGACTCTCCCCTCCTTCGTCGTCATGGTAATTCAAAGGAAATGCTGCAGACAAATGCTTTCCTGCGGGTCACAGTAGAAGAGCTGATAAGGCAAAGAGTTTGCAAGCTGTGGCAATTTTGTTTCTTGTTTGGGTGTATATGATAGGCTGGGTGATAGGTACATGCATCAAATATTCATGACCTTGTCCCTGATGAATACTGTATATAAGCAAGATTTAGTCTGACTCCTGCTCGCTGCAGTCAGAGCAGAGCGTACATCAAATTGCGGGCCAGATCAAGCACATGAATACAAATCAGCTGAAACAGCCGCACACCATGTATTAACTTATTTCCAAGGTTGAAATCTGTTCTGCTTTTTGATACAGATGCAGGACAGCGCTGAGACAGGACTGCCCTGACATAAGGTCAGATTTGCAGTGCCTTGCAAAAGTATTTGCACCCCACTGAATGTTAAAATCAAAAACTTCAGGGGGCAAGGAGATGATGCATGCCACACTTTCCAGATTTTTATCTGCAGAAAATAGTACAATAAAACAATTACAACGGTACCGCTTATAGCTGCAGTATGTAATGTTTATATAAAATAGTATGTTTGACATATTTGTTAAAATTATCATTATGTTGCCACAGTATAAGACAGATAAAAGAAAAAACAAAAATCGAGCTTCTCTACTGAGCACCCTGCAGAGGAAACTCAATCCAGCCTCTTATAACCATGATCTTGTTCTCTTTTTTTTTTTTTAAATGTAATTGAACCTTTATTTAACCAAGTGAGTTAAGAACAAATTCTTATTTACCTGGCAGGGAGGGAAGTAAACCTAGGCAGGTCAAGCAGCACACTGTTACAGTAAACAAACATTAGCAACATTGTTGAAACAATAAAACAATACTAAGACAAAGGCAAAGGATAAAACTAAGATTAAATATTTAACATGTGCAAGACAGCATCTTCTTTAAAATATTTTTGAAGGTTACTATTCGTGCCACCCAGTGGCAAAATTAGAGGGTATGCACTGTATGCAAAGCGTAGGGGCGCTGCGCTAAAGGGGGCGCTAAAACAATTGTGTAAAAATTACTTCCAGTCAGAATTTTCAGTATTTAACAGTTGTTTGCCAATATGTAAATGATGTGATCTGTAACAGAGGTGTGCCTATTATACAAATCAGAAAGAACAAAGTTGTGCCTCTACTCGTGACCATAGATGAGTAGGAATGGCGATACACACGTCTCCACGACAAACCAGTACAATGCTTGCATCACTGCAGGTGGCGCACCAATCCGGCTACCGATCGCCCGCTCCATCTTCCCTTCATTCAGGAACAACACTCCGACATACTTGAACTCCTCAGAACCTCGTTCCCGACACAGTTAGTAAAATCTGAGACTACATTTTCAGTAGTCTCAGATTTTGATGTGCTGATTTTCATCCTGGCTTGAAAAGTGTTTCTGTGAAAGCTGTAGATCACAGTCCGATGAAACCAACAGAACCACAACATCTGCAAAAGGCCAAGACCTGATCCAGATGGCCACCAAAGCAGATTCCCATCAACATCTTGGTTGCACTTCAGTGATGAAGGGCAACTTTAGCACTAAAAATTAGTCTTATTGCCAGCAACTCAAACCAACCTTTGGTTCTGGAACAAGTTTCCTTCACAGGATTCCCAAAAGGACATGGTCAAACGACTCAAAGTCCATAAAATTAATGCACTCTTTTTACTCACTAACTTACTTTGAGCTTGTCTAACAAATAAAATTACTACTAAATACATTGAATTTTGTTGTGAAAATGTGACAAAAGGTGAAAACGTTCACGTGGTAATATTTTTGCAAGGCACTGAGTATGTAGGTGCAGAAAAATCAAGTTTCAGAAGGAAAAATATCACAGTCAGTCCAAAATGGTTTATTTTGTAAAGGGGGGCAGGTGAAGGAGATGAGAAAACATGGTGTGCTACTAAATGATATATTCAAATGTACATGTAATTCAAAGGGTATTACAGTCATCACTCAATATTTTGTTTTTTATTCTTTTCTTCTTTTTCTTTTTACACACATGAAGTCTTCACTCCAACATGGTTTCCAGATTAAATGGATAAAAAGTTTATATCATTTTCAACATAAAAATAAGCATCAAGACGATTAATCCTTGGGATGCTGAAATTAATAAAAAAAAAGAAAAAAGTTACATGCAAAATGAAGACTGATGAATTCATTTTCTCAAGCTGGGAAAAAAAAAACTCCACAAAACAAATAAACATGAGTAACTAAAACGCATTAATTCAAATGACAATTTAAGGTGAATCCTTCTGCCCTTTTGTCCTCAAATAATTAAATCACATTAGCGGAAACTGCATTGTTTGAGTCTTTTATTCACTATAATATAGGTCAATAGGAAATATAAGAAACTGCTAGTAATGACAACTTGAGTGATCTTGGCTAGCCATTACAAACAGCACGTATGTGTTGAGATGCATTATGAAAATCACTACCCAAAATAAATTACATTTGCCAAAACCTAACGCACAGACTGGTTGGAGGGAAGTGGAAGGAAGGGTTAGGAGGAGAGTCGGTCTGGATGTAGGACCAACAGACTAAATGACTAGTCAAAACACACTGTGAACAAAGCTCCTCTGGATGTGTTGAGTCCAGAGGTACGGCTGTAGAGTGAGTATAAAGGTCCCAAAGTAGAAACTGCAGTCTTAACATGTGCCATACTTAAAATGTAGAGGAAAACACCCTTACACTCATCAATATGATGAGCAGAAAAGTCCCAAACCAAAGCTTTGAAGTCTTTATTTTTGCTATCAGGAGAGAAAAAAAAAAATACTTGAAAACAAAAATAAAACACAAAACAGGAGAGGGAGGGAAGAAACGACTCCAGATATTACGCTGAATGCAGAGAAGATGAACTGCACGAGTTGGGTGAGACACTCCGGCACAGGGGGTTATTTCCTGGAGCTAGACTTCTAATATCCAAAAGTATTGGTCTGGAGGACCCATATTGGTCAAGGGCTGTCCATGGAGATGCCTACAGTAAAATACCTCAACAGTGGCATCTTAGCAGGCTGTCCAAGAGTGACGCTATGTGCTTCCTGCTGCCTGGTTCTCACCTCCATCTGAATTACCTGCAGGAAAAGAGAGGAAATTGGTGGAAATGTCACTACGGGTGAGCAGTCTCAATATCTTAAATCAAACCCAGCGTGAAAGCGCAAAAAACCTAATTTTCTCCTGAGGTGGCCAGACATAAACATGCTGGTTCGTGTCTGTTTCAACTTTAAGTTTTGGCAAACAAGTCAGACTAGCAAATTAGACTAACAACATTTATTTCACTTTAATGAGTTACAAAAAAAGAGGAACTTGTTACAGAGGAGTTCCACTTTTGGATACATTTTAAGAGAGCTAAATCAAGGCTTACAAGCTAATAAAAACCCAGGATTTAACACTAAATAGGACCAAAAAAAAAGGATTTTAACACAGAAATGTCAGCCTACTGAAAAGTAAGCCCATGTTTGTATTAGCATACACACTCGATACTAGCTTGTGCTTCCTTTTACATAAATTACTACATCATTGCAGCGTGGAATGGAGATGAGTCTGTGGTTCAGCTGAGATGTTGAGGAAGCCCAAGTTGCTATGATACCAGCCTCCATGTCAACTACACTGTTGGATCTGGTGTCTCATCTTCCTCTTGACACAATAATCCATAGGTTTAATATGGGATTCAGGTCAGATCTGATTACTGACCAATCAAGCAAAGTAACAAAATGGTGTTTGAACCAGCTTTTGGCATCTTTGGCAGTTTATACAGGTACCAAGTCCTGCTAGGAAATGGAATCAGCATCTCCATAAAGCTTGTCAGCAGAAAGAAGCATGAAATGCTCTAATATGTCTTGGTAGATGGCTGCACTGAATTTTAACTTGTCAGAACAAAGGTGACATGGCTTCTTAAAAATCATCTCTGACTGAAAACTTCACACTGGGCCTCAAGCAACTTGGATTCTGGGTTCCTCCACCTTTTCCACCAGACTCTGGAACTTTTATTTCCAAATGAAATGCAAACATTACTTTCATCAGAAAAGAAGAGCTTGTACCACTGAGCAACATATGTCCCTTTTTAAGACGCTTCTCACACTGTCTCTGGTTCAGGAATGGCTTAAGACAATGAATGTGGTGGTGGTAGCCCACATGGGATTGTTTTGTCCTTTGTCCTCAGTCCAATACTTGTTAATGTTCTGTTGTTATGTCTTGTCTTGTTATGAGGCTTATGGAAGGCAGTCGTAAATGTCTGCTGTATGATACATTTCTGTTAAGAAAATCCTTTTTTATTGGTTTATGTAGCATTCTAAAACTACATGTAAGGATTGTTATTAGCTTTAGGCCTTATTTATTCAATATATCACTAATAGAATTAATTTAACTTTTGAACCGAATAACCAAAATAAATTTGCTTCTTGAATCTATTCTAATTTACTGAGATACACTTGTGTGGTTCAGATAAGCACTTCAAATGAGCACTTTAAGTTCTTACACATCTGAAAATACAAGCAGTGGGCTAAAAAAAAGATCTATGTTCAGACATCAACACATCTCATATAAGGCCGAGTCATATTTGCCATCTTTGGATAAAGATTTAAAATAGGCTCAATTACATATTAGTAAATATAAAGTAAAAAGGTGTTGCTTGAATAGCTCCTGTATGCACGTCAAACTAGGGACCAGTAAACAGTGGTTTTTAATCTCTGAAATTTGCATTTTAAGATTGTTTCCATGCAAAAATAAATGGTAAACATCTCAATCTTATGAAAAGTAATGTCACTGATTGTAAGTCAATCCACATACACAACAACATCGAAAATTCTCATCATTACTGAACTATTTCTTGGTAAGATTTCAATCTCAACCTCAGATAATAAATAATTCAGGTCTACATTACCTTTCAAAAAGCTGTTCCTGTACCTGGCGCTCCTGTCTCCAGATTCAAACTGGTTGCACACTTATAAAGCTCTCTTAATTGGACCTGACTGTCTCATGTCTGCCGTCATCATTAGTCAAATCCTAGTCATTAAGACGAAGAATACTCCTCCAACTGCACGCTGCTTTTCTCTGGGCGCTCACAATATGTATTAAAAACTTAGGATTATTTTCCCTCTTGTAAAAACAAAACATTAATTACTGCAGAAATAGTTTCGCCTCTCAACCTGGTGCTAGATTAAACAACTTGTTTGTAGCTTGAAAGTAATTTAGTCATTGTCACCAAATATGTCAACAGAAACTTAGAATAAGTCAGCAAAATGACACAGACTGACTTTATTGTCATTCAACTGTACATTTATAATGTACATATTGAGCGAACTGACTTGTAGCAGGAGTGGAGGCTGCAGCGGAGGCGGAACCCTTGTCTTCCTCGTCGCTGTCGTCCTCGTTGGACTGCGGCACCTCAGCTTCAGGGATACTTGTCGCCGGGATCTCCGTCTCCTGTTCCGCCCTGCTCTTCAGAGCTAAAATACGATGATGTAACGCTGCAGCCAGCTGACCTATGTCTTTCGAGCTACCCTAAAGAAACAAAAAGACAAAACGGGAAGCTAGATCTAAGGAACTTTATAGGTATATCAACTGCAGGCTGCCCTGCGTCCTCATCACTGCGTAAGTACATTCTTGCGTGCAGATGTTTCAGATTTTGTCTGTAGGTTTCGTGCCCTTTAAGCAACTGGAGGCTAATGTCAAACATCTGGGAAGAGACGTTATAGACCTCAGTAGGAAGGAAAAAACATTATTATGTAAGTGGAGGCAGAAAATATGATAAAAGGTGTGTGAAGCGAAAGGTTAAGCTTGATGGAGCTTTTCAGGTTAATTAGAAGAAGCCCAATGGTGTTCATCTGGAAATAAGTACCACACTATAAAAACAGAATATTAGGAGCATTTTAAGTCAAAGCAGACCAGGAAACTCCTGTGTCTAAGGCTGAAATAACAAAGAATTAGCTGTCAACAAGGAATTATATTACAAAAACAAACCATGATAAAATGATGCATTTCAGGTAAATGACCATTATAATTCATTAAATACAAAGTTTTCCAAAAACTATCGTGCCATCAAGACATTTTCACAAAACCACAGTTTGACATTTTCTGTTTGTTGAGATTTGTCACGAAATCAATAACTTTCCTTGCTTGCACTGCATGTCTGAAGTGAAAATTTCCAGACTAAATGTCAGGTGACTAAACAAATGTTCCCAGACGTCAGAAGTCCAAGAGAAAAGGATTGACTCTTCTCACACATCCATACTCAAAATCCAACATGGCTGCCATGCATGTAAAAACAAACATCTTCTGAAATAAGCAGCCTATTTGGACCTCTAGAAGGTTTGCATCTGATTGAATCTTTCCTTTCTTTCATTCATAAATACATAAACAACCTATATTTGTCAACAATCTTTAAACACTTGAGGCCTCCTGTAGAAACATCTATTATGGCCTATTTTAATAGTTCAAATATATCAAAATATACCATGATATGCATTAAAACGCAGAGTGGAAATTGAAATTGAAATTACAGTAGAAGCTTATATCTATGGTCTTCGTTATCTCCGCTTTTGTGGATACAACCAATCAGCTCCTATTTAAAATATGATTTAGTTGAATAGCAGGTAGCAGTTATGGTAACATTTTCTAATCAAACACCAAAAAGTCATTTTTAGCTGCAGAAAATGTTCTGAAATAGCTTTCTTCTGATGGAGCTGTGTGCCTCCTTGCAACATGAACCATGTTGTTTTGTCAGTGTGCAATAGAATCTATTTTCTCTTTCAGAACTACAACATGTGGAGTGCATGACCAAAACATTTCTAAAATTTAAAAAGGGAAAGGAAGAGAGGAGCAACGGCCATATTAGAACATACGTAAATTAAATGTGGAACACAAATATAAAAATCTGGGCATATTTAAAAATATCTAAGACTTAAAAATAAGATAATTTAATCCGTTAAACAACCTTGATTTATTGTTTTACGATACATACTGATATTAAGAAGACCTTGACCCCCTGGTCCTCTGTGTCCATGGCAGTGATTCGCACACTCTTCTCACTGGCCTTGTCCACCTGCATCTGGGGCCAAAGTTTTGTGTTGAGGATCAACCGCAGGCTGCCCTGCGTCCTCATCACTGCAAAGATTAGGGGACACAGAGACACATGACTATACAGAACTACTGCAAGGTAATTTAACTGTTTATCTGTAAAGACTTCCTACCATAAAGACTAAAGACCCACAATGAAGCTGCAATTAATGCAATCTGATTAGTCTTAGATTTGTGTTTTTATTTCTTATATTTGAATTTAAACAATGTCATTAAAACAAGGTTTGAAATTATTGGTGTTTTTATTAAAAAGTTTGAAGTAAACCTTATAAATTTACATTAATAAGGGATCAAATTATTCGCATGACTTAGCACCCCCTTGTGCCATGCATAAAGTATTGCAGCAGAGATTAAAAACAAGCAGTTTTAAGACATCTTAAGGTCTGCAAACCTAAAATACAAGCAGTTTTATTTTGCTAACTAAACTTTGCACTTCTGTTTGTTCATTTTTAACAAGGTTGAGGTTCTTCTCTACTCAAGGTTTAGCAGGTGTGTTTACCGAGACGAGACTGTAGCGTGCCGTCGTCAGTAGAAGCCATGTCATTGAGTCTGAGCAACCCTCGACCTCTCTCTATCCACGACTGAGCCGTCTTCTCAAAGACGTACAACTTGCACTGCATCTGTAGCAAAAACAAGGATGGGGAAATAAAAAGGTAAAAATTTACATCACTTTCAACCGTGACGAATGCACCAGGCCCGTCTCGTCTTTTTACCTGTAAAACATTGCTTTCCGACTCCTCCCCAGTTTTCACGTCGACCTTCTCTAAGATGCACTTCTTGGCTGTGGCTTTGGTGTAAGCTGCTGCAGATTCTGCCAAAGACTCTGACACACTGTTTGCTGTTAAAATGAAACGCAGAATAAAGCATTTACTCCTTGCTTTAAAATTTTTTAAGTAGTCACTTCCTAACTTGGAAGCAAAACAGATTGCCTTTGATCTTTTACAAACTCTGTTTCAGTGCAAAAGTGTTTAGTCATATTACATGTACTAATTTAAACTCATTTTATTTGGATTTTGTGCGACAGAGCGCAGCAGATAAATATGAAGTGGAAGGAAATTGATGCATGTTTGTCACACCTGTTATTCCAAATACTTTAGAAATTCAAAGAGCATGCAACAACTGTAAACCTACCAAAACATCCGGATGTCCTGATAGATAAGGCAAGGATAAGGCCACTTTTACACAGCAGGCAAATGTAACCCAAATCTGATGTTTTTGGCACATATGTGATCAATATAGGACTTCTTAATGGCGATCTGAACGGCACAATTCAGGTCACTTTATTTCCAACTTTTATGTAATTGACGCGAGACCAAACCTTGCGAATTCAGACGCAACAATGACGCAAATAGTGTTGCCACTTTTGTTTTTAATTAGCTTCCTTTGTCTAATTGTGACATTTTGACAATTCTGTCACAATTAAAGCTGGAAAGCTTTAATCGTGCATCTCATAAGTCAGGTTTTTATGGAAAAGTGGCATAAAGAAAGTCAAAAGAAGGCTTCCAAAATGTTATGTTTTTGTATTCATGCATTCACTTGTCTACAAAAATTAGTGAAAAACAATGAAAACATTTTTCACAAAAATGAAACAAGATGGTGGTGGCAGCATACTGTGGAGACAGGGAGGAGGGAGGCAATTCTGGAAGAAAACCCTGCTGGAGGAGCCAAAAGACTCGACAATAGGATCAAAGTTCACATTCCAGCAAGACAACAAAGCCAAAAGCTACGATTGGAAAGGCTTAGATCAGAGTGAATGGCCCAGTCAAAGCACACGCCTAAATCTAATTGAGCATCTGTGCAGATGTTTTCCAACACTGGCCAAACAAATTAAGTCTCTAAATGAGCAAAACTGGAACAGAGATATAAAATACTTGCAGCTGTAATTTAAACAAAAACTACCACTGCAGACTGGAGCTGGGGGGAAAATGCACACCATACTTTTTAGATTTATTTCTATGAAAAATCTAAATTAGCTTTTTTCCTTCCACTTAACATATAATACTTTCTGCGGGTCTGTCGCATAAAATTACAATAAAAACATTGTATCCGTGGTGGTAAACAAGTTCCTGTAGGTAGAGAACATAGGAGAATTTAATCAGATTCTGTTTCCATGCCTTGGAAACATGACCCTGAAACTTGCAGGCGTGCATGTGGCTGTGTTTATACATTTATTTAGATCTTGCATGTTTGGGTTTTCATCAAAGTCCAGCTAAGTTTGCTGTCATTTCTCATAGTAATGAATATGAATAGCAAACATTGTTGAAGAGCAAGAGAGAGTGTATTTTTACCCTTCTCTGGGGTCGTTTCCTGTGATGAGGGCTCTGAAGCAGGAGCAGCTGAAACCTCTTTATTTTCCTCGTTTGAGGCTTCGCCTTTTGGGGGACTCTGAAATTAAAAAAAGAAATAAATAAAATAGAAAAAAAGATGACTAAAATGTAATTCATGGTAAATCTCTGGGAAGCAACTAATAAGCTTACCAGAACTCTTTCAGACATATTCTGCCCAAAGACAAACTTTGCTCCACCGTCTGTACTGTTTGTGGCATTTTTTGAACTGAAAGTAAAACAAAGAAGTGAAGAAAAGCTTCAGTCGGTGCACGGAGGTTACCCATGAATTAAATTGAAATACTAAAAATATGCTTGAGACACAATCTCATTACCTTGGGGTAGAGATGTACTGTAAGAAATAATTAGTGCCCTCTGTTTGAGAGTCCAGTTGCGCCGCGTCTTTTGAGTTGTCTTCTGTGCTGTTCTCATCCAACTGGAGCAAAAACAACAAAAACATGAGAGGGAATCTAAAAAAAGAACCACAACAAAAAAAAATTCCCAAAGCAAATTAGCTAAATAGCTTGAAGCTCTGTGGTCCAAAACACACAAATAAGTTTTAAATAGTTGTCATTTTTAAGTGAAATGAGTAATCATATGAACAAAGTCCTGTAAGTACATCTTGAAGTGAACATGCTCAACAAGAAGTCATTAGGCCTCAAATCTAATTTAATTTAAGAAATGTGTGTCTGTGTGTTACACATAATGGGACCATTAGACATACTTAAATATTTAAGACATTCAATAGCACAATGTTATGTCTTGAATTTGGATTATTGAAGCACATCAGTGTTGAGAAAAGCATTTGCAGATCAAACAAAGATAACTTGCGAAAATACAAAACGTTTTTAAATGATTGTTCGATTCATTAAGAGTTTATATGACATGGATTAACTGAGTAAACACATGTTTTTGGGAAAGAAAGTTCAATTCACTTAAACTGAACCTGTCTTACAGCATGAAGTAGACTAAAGGACAGCAAAAAGCAACACAGCATGAGCCAATGTGATGAAATTAAAGAAATGAAAAACAAAGTCGTCAACATTTATGAGTCTGGAAAGGGTTGCAAAGATGTTTCTAAGGCTTTGATTCATAAATATTTACCACAAAGAGCTAAATGGAGAAAAAGTGAAATGGCAGTTAATCTTCCCAGGAAAGCGCGGTCAATGGAGATTACTTCAAAAATGCATTGATGATTCATCCAGAAAGTCACAAACGAACCCAGAACAACTTCTAAGCACTGCATGTCCAACTGGCCACAGTTAAGGTCAGAGTTCATGAGAATGAAGAAAATGGGGCAAAGCATCCCAGAGTTTCAAGGTGAAAAACAATGCAAACCAAAAGAAATGGTCCAGAGCTGGTTTGCCGCCTCATGATCTGAGTAGTTTGTTGTTATAGATGGGAAAAAAATAAATCTTTTGAATTCTGAAGGGAATTTTCCAGCCTCAGTTTGTCACCATAAGCTCAAGCACACACCGAGTTATGCAGGAAGCAAAACTGCAAAACACATCTGGAAGTCCTGAAATGATTGAGGTTCTGCTACTAAAATTAGTCATTAATGCATAAAACCCCCTGGAATTAAAACAATTCTGCAGAAATTGCTCAACATTGATGCCACTGCTTGTGATTGAAAATAATAGATTACAGTTGTTGCCATCAGAAGGTGGCTCATAGCGGAAAAGTACTTTTTCTACAAACAACCAGGTAATACTGGCTAGCTTTTGTTTTCTCTTCCATGAAATTATTGTTTTAAAACTAAAACTGCATTTTGTATTTATTCAGGTAGTTCTCGTCTCATGTTAAAATTTGTTTGACGATCCGAAGCATTTAAGTGTGAAGAAAAAAAACAAAAATCAGAATACATTTATGAAAAGAGTAAATGCTTTCTAAATGCACTGTAGAGTATCAGGGTTCTAAAGCAGCTCACCTTTGCTCTGTCTTTGATATTTTGACCAAACACAAAAGACGTAGGGATATCAGAATCCTTCTTGTCTCTTCTGTCCCCATCTTTGTTGCCGTTTGCTCCATCCTCCTCATTTTCATGTTTCTGAAACAATACAAACAAACAGATTTAACTTTACTTCTAATAAAGCAGTTTGACATCTCAAAGATATTAAATCATATTTTCTTTCACTTTAATAAACCACAATGTCTGTAAATAACACTTTCTACAGGTCAGCTCCTGGTTTACATGTATTGAAAATACATTGATTCAAACTAATTGAGCTTTATGGATAAAATGATTTCTTTTACCTGCTCACACGCTCACTGCTACATGCTTACAAAACCATATCACATAAGACCGACGACAGTCACATACACAAAATGAACCTGGCTAACACTAACCTTTAGGGAGGATACAGAATGAGGAGAAGAATAAAAGCAAAACTTGCACTGCAACCTTTGCCTCACTTGGTTGCATCCGTAAGGTGTGCTAAGTGTGGCCCAGCGCTGTGACGGTGAATGTCACTCTGTATCTGTTCCATTTGTATCACTTGTAACATTTGATCCTTTTTGGCAGTAAAGCCCGTTTTATATTTAACCAAATCTCATTGTTTCTTAGGGTAATAACTCTGAGGAGTTAAGACCCAGAACTGGTAAAACAAACCTGGGTGTTGCACAGAGAGCAAAGAGGGTTGTTCCACAACATGAGGGTTTTCTTTGTTAGGCACAGAACTAAAAATCAAATTACAATTCTCAAATTTAACCATAATATTTTAGAAAAAAGTTCAGATTCTTTATATTTTTGGCTTTATTATTGAAGGTTTAGATGAGAAATGTTTCTCTGGATTGTAAAAGTTGCTGAATCCTGCTATGGGAGACGCATGCAAGGGCTGCTGTCTGCAATTACTGATGCTAATCACTAATTTGAGACGCTTAAAAAGCTTTAAAAATGCCTTTTCCATAATCAATTTGTCTTTTTTTTTTTTTAAACAGGAAAACTTGCATCAAGTTAGCTCTACTTTTTATTTACTCGTGCCACTGTCGTGCAACTTTTGGATGCATCCCTGCTCTAACACACTTGACTCAAATGAATGCTTAATAAGCAGGCCTTTGCAGGACTTGTTGACATGCAAAGGAGGTAGTTCAACCTTTTGATTCAGTTGTGTTGTTTCCTTTAATCGGCACTTGGGGACTGAAGGTCCAGGCCTATTGTCCAGACTAAACGGCAAACATGTCCCGTTGTAATTTTAAAAATAAACAATTTGCAAAGATAAAGAAAGCAAAGAAACTAGGACTGATTTAAAATTCTTGACCAGGACGTTGAAGTAGTCAGTTAAACCGTTTGCAGAATCAGAAACAACTGAAACCAGTGAAGCAAAATTACGATTATTAATCTTAATTAATAATCTTAATTATTAATTAATTAATTATTATTGTTTCAACAGAAACGATGATAAAACTCTCACCAGTGACTTGGCTGGCGTAGTCGAGTGCTCTTTGTTGTTCAGGAAGAAGGACTGGCTGACCAGTGATCCTTCTGGCGACTTTTTCACACCGTTCGTTCCACAAGTGGAATCTAAGTTTAAACACACGACAAAATACATACATATTGTTAATTTTTTCTTTCTTTCGTTCTCTCCTGAAACACAATCAATGCATTAATTACACAGAAAACACTTCACTATACACAGCATCTGGAAACCATTCCCAGCACTTTTTCTACATTTTATGTTACAGCCTTATTAAATGAATGTTACAAGAGCCAAATGGAGAAAAAGTGAAACAGCATTTAACGTTCCCAGGAAAGCGCGGTTAAGCAAAATTACTTCAAAAATGCATTGATAAGTCATCCAGAAGGTCACAAACGAACCCAGAGCAACTGCTAAGCACTGCATGTCCAACTGGCCACAGTTAAGGTCAGAGTTCATGAGAATTAAGAAAATGGGGTAATGAATATCTTTCTACAAAATCCTACACACCAACAACCTATTATAGCAATAAGGAAAGTAGTTTTATAGATTTTCTTTTAATTTATTAAAAATAGGAAACCATTAAACCACATTTAAGTAGTAAAATCGCTGTGATCAGGTGTGCAACCTGGGAACAATCGTCTCATTTTGAGGGTAAACAAAAAGGAGTTGATTGTAGATTTCAGCGGAAACAGGGTTAGACCAACACTTAACTTCACTTTGGGATCAATAAAGTATTTATGAATTTGACAGACTCCACGCTGTGATTGCAGCCAAATGTGGATTTAATAAATACTGACTTGACAGGAGTGAATATTTATGCAGTCACTTATTTTATGTAACAAATCTATTTATTAGAAATCAGTTTTCACTTTGACATTGAAAGATTTTCTTTTGCCAGAAGAGAAATCGTTTTGATTGTGATTGATTTGTTAAAGCAAAGAAAAGAGTGGAAGTGCTTTTTATAGGCACTGCATGTAGCAAGAAATCAATCTAAGAAAATGTCAAAATGTTATTTATGACTCCAAAGAGATCAATAAAGTCAAAGTTTACAATGTTTACTATTTACTCCTCCTTTTTATACAGTTGAACCAGTTATTTGAGGCAATGTGTCACTACACACTCGTTTGCTATGGCACGCCAGAAGCTGTTGAGCAACAAGTTTGGGCAACAGGCCTGACAGATGAAGTTTGCTGACAGATTTGTGGTCTTCCGTGACAGGAAGGAGGTTCCTCCCTGTCTCTTTTGAATTTTTCTGGCATAAAAAAAAGGTACAGAGTACTACAACAAGGCTAGTTTATTGTAGACATAAATGTCTTATTGCTTCATCGTGTAAGGTCATCAGAAAGTCATATGAATGTCATGTGAAATTAAGATAAGATATTTCCCCTGATCAAATTGAGAGCTCAATAGTATTAAATAAAGAAATAAACTAAAATAAGAGAAACTTCTCTTTCCTCTCATTTTTAGCTTGTGTGAAAAATCAAAATGACGACTTAATGTTAGTCAGATAGAATTAAAACTTTACATATTTTGTGTCTGTTCATAACAAATATATCAATAGGTAAGATAAGCAGAGTTCAGGAAATGACCGTTTCAATTTGGGATGTTAAACGATTAGAGTGAGATTCCTTGAAGAAACTCAACTCCTGATTATTTGTTGTTTACTGGGTAGAGTGTGTGATTGTCATGTGACTTGCTTTGCTTGCTGTGGTCGTATTGGTAGACATCTCAATGTCGTGCAGAAAGCAGCTGAAACACTAGGCATTCAATTTTACTGTAATATTTGTCTATTTGTTTTTTAAACTGTAAATAAATTCATGGGTTAAATGACTGATGGGAATGGCACTTACCCAAAACAAGATATGGATTTCCCTCGTTTAAATATGTTTTTTTAAACCAATAGGATTAAAATAAACTTCAAATTGCTGAAATAGGACTGTTACTTTCCTGACACTGTTGATAACTACTTACAACCCCAAACATGACAATGTAGCCGTCTCTTAGAAAGACCCCAGAGTTGGAGCAACTAGTCACTTTTTTGGACAGGTTCTCATAATTTCTCAGACAAATTTGAGAAGAAAACAAAGCATAATATATATGGTTTAAGTTTTGTATAGTTACTGAATTAAAAAAAGACAGTATATTCATGTAACTCAGACTGATACAATTCTCAACCTATTTTTTCACTTGTTAATCCTATGAAGTACCTTAGCAAACTGCCAAACATGCTGTGATTGATGTAACCTTAGCAGAAGCTGTACTCACTGGACTCTAAATGTGATTTGGAGGCTGGCGCCTGGAGAACCGCTGGGCGAAGGACACTGCGCTGCTGCTCCTTGGGTTTTTGACTCGGGACGCCTAAAACACAGATAAGTCGTCTTACATATTATATAAATCATCCAAATTGCTTTGTGACTGTACATACAGAAACCCATGGCATGTGTGAAGTGTCCAAGTCTGAAGAAAATGTATTATATTATAATCCAGCAGTGTGATGACAATAACTGAAACCTACCAGAGCTTGGTGCTTGCCCATGTATGAGAGTCGGTGGCTTTAAACGGAACCCCATCGGTTTCTCCTCTGGTGAAGTAGAGCAGAAAAGTCAACAAATATTAACATATCTAAAAATTACAAAGCAACACGAATAGATATGAATCTGACTGCCACTTCTCTAACTACTGACCGTGTAACCACAGCAACACTCATGATGCTTGCAAAACCTGAGACAATACAGTTCTTCTAACCTGACAAGGCAAGTTTTTGTCCTCTGACCCATTTTCAAGCCGTTTCTTCAGCTCACTGGATTTCTTAACTAGTCTTTAGCAATGACTGAGCACAATATAAAAATACATCTTTTGCTTTATTTGGTTTTTGCATTTAATGATTCACTTTTGTGTCTAAAATGGCATATGATGAAAATTCCCTTTAAGGTTTGCAAATATTACATATAGGTGAAACTTGCTGGCAAAAGCCACATGGTATCCAGCCTTGAAAAGTACAAAGTTTGAAAAAGAACATTGAAATCAAACAGTTTGAATCCTCACTGAAAAGGCATTGTGTTTCAGTTGATATAAAAAATATTTTATTTATCCAAAAGGGAAATTAAATGTTGCCCTAACTCATATCTTTAAAGAGTCGTTGTCAAAAGATCTATGCTAGCAGTAAGTCTCGCAACGAATCTGAAGAGGTCTGTGACTGAAGACTGTTGATATGTGACGGCCTCATAGCTGTCACAACATGCTAACAGATCATACTTCACAGCAACATTTCCTGGATGACGCCATTACTTGTTGACAAGAACTGCTAATCCACCTTATTTGCTTTTGCCACTCCTATTTAAATCTTTCAAACTTCCTTCTTTTCTCTCTGCATCTATGAAGACTGCTTTACAGCTCCTCTGAGATTTGGGGTCAAGGTTCAGGTATTACTGGAGCTTTAGAGATGCTAATCAGCTGCTCCCAGTAATAAAAAGCAAAACAAACAAAACAAAAAAAAAAAAAAACATGGTTACACATCACAACAGTCCAAAAGAGTAAAAATGCTTCTAGCTACACAGAATCTATAAGAAGAGGGAATAATTGTCCAACAAGTAATGCCTCAAGCAAAAATATTAACAAAAGTCGACAAAAAGAACTAATCAGAACTAGCAGAGCTGCTCCACCATCCTGCCACTGTGAGCGGCACGATTCCAGACCTATAAAGTTTATCAATAGGAGGAAAAACAAACAGCTAAAACAAGGGTAGCTGCAGAAGGTTAAAGGAAATCTTCCACAGGAGGCTCGTTTCCAGGCTTTCCTCATCCCGGCTGTTAAAAAACAGAGTTTGTTGTGTTTACATTCTTTCCAGTCAAAGTTCACCTGCATGTATTTCAGTAATCGCTTTGCTTTCTATTCACCTTTAGGGAACGTTCTCACTTTTTTTGTTATCTGATCTTACTAAAAATTGTGGCATGACAATTGCATATTACGTGTTCTAATGTTTCTGTAGCAGCCTGACGCATTAAGGTAACTTTGTCAATAAAATAGACAAAGTAGCAAAGCTGTTTAACAAAATTCATAATAAGATTTACAGAAAATTACTGATAACACATAGATGTTGCCAGACTACACAGGATATAAACCTGAAAACTAGTCTCTCTACATCTAAAGGTCAATCAGTCTTTTTCTGAAAGATCCAAATCCTGATTATATTTCCTACTTGAAGGTAAAAAATGGTTCAAACATGATACGCCTCAATATACATTAGGCAGTCATCTATAATTGCTAATAATTGAATCCCTCAAATGATAAATGGTGTCAACATTTAGTACCATTCAGTGCTCTGCAAAAGCTTTTATACCCCTTAAACTTTTTCACTTTATAACCACAAATTTCAATCAATTTTATTGGGATTTTGTGTGACAAAATAGCTTAGAATTTGGTAATTGTAGTGAAAGTTGGTTGAAAACATGGAGAAGCAGCATTTAGTTTTTATGCTTCAATAATTTGGAACAGACATAAACAAAACAGCTGAAACACTGAGTTCCTTTAAATCAGGGTTAAAACCTCCACCTGATTCAACAGTGTTCCAGTTATGATCATTTTGATGACATTTGACAAAATGAAATGTTTATTACTTGTTTTATAATTGGTCACTAAGTAGTTTGAACTGCCTGCTGCTGAAATGTTCTATACAAATAAGTTTCATTTTTCTAAATAAATAGATTTCAGTGTAGATATTTTATTCTCAGTACAAACCCGGCTGCTCTGTGAAAGCCTCAGGTTTACGGAAGAACATTTGCAAACAAACATCATGAAGACCAAAGAAGAAAACATACAGAGATAAAGTTATGAAAACATTTAAAGGAAAGCAGGGTGATGCTACAAAAACAATACCCCAAACTCTGGATATCTTAGTGCTCTGTTCAATCCGTCATCTGAAAATGGAAAGAGTATTTCACAAACCATAATGACATGACCAGGTCGGGGATTTAGTGGGAAGAACAGCCGAGAGGATCTACGGTCACTTTGGAGGAGCTGCAGAGCCACACACACAGTGGCGATAAAGAATAAGAAGTCTTATTTTCAGACTGACACACGCCTTGCAGGGGGCACAGCCATCATATGGAAGAAGGTAGTCGGGTTAGAAAAGACCAAAAGGAAACTTTATGGCTTTAAAACGCAATCTGAACAACCAACTGTCAGAAAAACACAGTGGCAAGATGAATTATGACAATTTAGTTAATTATTTGGAAGATATAGGGAGCTAAAAACAAACGAATCCTGGAAGAAAACCTGTTGGAGACTGGGGCAGAGATTCACCTTCCACCAAGACAACAGAATGATTTAGATCAGACATCTCAGGCTCAAGGCCCGTGGGGCCAAATCAGACCTGGGATCCGATTCTGTCTGGTCCATGAGATGATCTCATCTACCTGTTAGTAATGGCCCACTGCTAGGGTGCATGTTGACCGTGGCAGAATCAGAGATAGCGAGGATATGTGCAGCACTTAAATGACAAACTAAAAATCAGCCATGACTTCACAGGGAGCTCGGCTGTTTTTCAGAGCAATAAATGACATAAAATTGTTTGGTAATCCATGCAATTTTGACATGGAGAGCATTGCAAACATTAATATGGAGCTTATTTATCAGAATTCCCCACCAAATCTTGATGAACTTTTTCTTAAGATATGTTACAACATAACAGAAAAAAATGCAACATGTATTCAACATGTATATATTTTCATTTTCTGCAACAACTTAAATGTTGCCATTTTCTTTTTTTTTATTTATTATATGTTGTGCATTATTCGATAGATGTTTTATTTTACCTACTGGGAAAATATATTTTTGCTTGGATTTTCAAACAAAAATTATTTTACTTTTATAAATAAACAATCTTGTTTATAACGTTAGATTGGATTTGGTTGATCAAAGCCAGTTAATGCTTTTGAATGGCCAAATCAAAGTTCTAAATCCAACTAACAAGTGCAAAGATTTGAAAATTTATGTTCACAAAAGCTCTGCATCCAATCTGACTGAGTTTGGGATATTTAGCTTGGAAAACTTGGCAAAAAATAAAAAATATTCAGATGTGTAAAGCTGGTAGATACACACCAAGGAAGCTGGCTCTATTATTTATTCACTCAAATACAAAACAACACAGAACTTTTGAGCTTTCTATTAGTGAAAAAGAATTGCTAAATAGCTTCAAGGAAAGTGAATACTTCTGCAAAACATTGTAAGTAGCATAACATCTAATAACACCAAAGTATCTGAGTAACTAAAAATCAAAACACTTACAAATGCGTGCTTAAAAATGTATTTGCCAGTTAAAGTGCATTGTTTGCAGGCATAATTACAGGCTACACATGGTCCTAATAGTTTCCAGAGTGAAAACATTTTTTGAATTTCTCAGGGTTTTAAGAAGTTCTTACAAATAAGCATGCCAAAGTCAAACAGCAAAAGGTTTCACTTCTCTCTGCTCTGGATAAAGCATGACCTGGTTGCAGCAAACTGAAAGCAACACAGATCACTTAAAGTTGAGCAACCCACCAGAAAAACACAAACACACAACATAAAGTTGACATTTCATCTTGTTTAACAGTATGAAAGCAATGTCTTTTTATTATCTCTTTTTTTTTACAAATTATCTAGTTTATGAATGCTCTGTAACCTCACGTCAGTTTTCATCAGAGTGCAAACGGCGAACATTTTTACTAGCAACCCGGTCCTCAAACTAACACCGAGGCTGCAGCAGCAGCAGCCACAGACAGCAACAGCTGCTCTGACCAGAAGTGCGACTGATTGGCTCTGTTTGAGCCAGCTGCTGGTGAAACGTGCAGCACGATCTGCAACGAACAGGTGAAAAACACAACACGTAACCCTATTGAATCTAACATTTACAGAAATCCTGTCCTGCTACGCTGAGGTTGGCTGTCAGCTTGAACGTGATAAATTATTACAAGCCAGACAAAACAACAAAAGAAAGAAAAAACATAATTGCACATATTTCTTTATCTATAAATAACACCAGGCCCCTGAACTTAAAATTTAGTCAAAACATGGAAGTAAAAGAACCACAAGACGGTTTGGTGGGCAGAGTTATGTGTATGCAGGAAGCTTGTGCTGGCAACCCGAACGTCACAAGACAAGACAAACCTTTTGAAACATTCTTTAAACAAAAGATCACTTTGTAGAACTATGACACCTTTGAGTTGAAACTTAAAACATTTCAACACTAGGTCTTAAAGCCTCACCTGGCTCAGAATCAGAGTTCCCAGTTGGGGACTGGCAGAAACTTGAGGGCATGAATACATTGTTCTTGGGAACTGCAAAAAGCCAGACAGGACACTGCACTCAGCATACAAATAATACCACAAGAAGGAATAAAGCAAAAAAAGAGGAGAAAATGGTCTGCTTAGACACTACATGTCCTTACCAGAATGAGGGGGTGGGAATGATGAGGTCCGTTCCCTTTTCACAGGGGGGCAATAGCTTCCCTCATCTTTATCTGAGTCTGAAAACAGGAGTAAAACATTTTTATTGTTAGTTTTAGAGAGAATCTATAACACAAAACAGAGATTATAGTATTTTGTTTACCCTCGCCATCTTCTGCACTTGAGCCTTCTGCAGACCGCTGCAAGACATGACAATAAAAGCTCCAGTTATTATACATTCAAAAATACCTTTAAAAGTCACAGGAGCAACCTGGAACCAAAACAATGTTTGTTACTAACTATAAGAATCAAATTAAGCCATTTAAGTTTTTCCTCCCTAGAAAGAAAAAGCTGTTAACTGTTGAAAAACAAACATGCCTTAACGTAGGTTTAGGCGAATGTTTGGTGTCAAGATAATGCCAAAAGTTTGGGTAGAAAGTAATGGCATTAAAAATGCCAAACCTTTTCGAAGTATCTGCTAGATACTTCCAAAGGTTTATAGTCATTTTAACACCAAAGTTACTGCAGTTTTCTCTGGCTTTATGGATCAATGTTGGACAAGTGACTGCAAACTGCCTGGTAGAGGAGCAGCAGGGTGCACCACAGTAGAAAATCACATGATGGTGGCATTATGGTAAAATATTGCAATACTAATATAATCAATAAATCCATGTTTTCTCGTCTTCTGAATCTTTTTAGAGATACCCCAATCCAGGATTTTTGGTTTCAACCGAATCCCAAAATCTGACTCTAAATATCTGCTGATACCAACAGCTCAAAATCCAAAATGTCTTTACAATAGTAACCGTTTTTGTCCTGCTATTGCAAGCAAATACGAACAAACCAGTCAGCAACAAGAGCGCATTTTATGTCTTATAATTAACTTTTATCAATAAATACAAGAGCATAATTAACATAGTAATTAAGAGTGGTAATTAACATAAGTTTATTATTTAAGTGAAACTAATTCATAAACATATCGTGGCTTATTAGGAATTAGCTAAGAGACAGCAGCCTGGTCATTTATTTCCTTAAGACTTTAGGTTCTTCCTACAGGCCACTGAAATTCCCAACTCCATTATAATCCATGGCAGATGGAGGTAAAAGAATTAAATATTCTGTATTTTAGTTGGACACTGTCTGCAGAAAGAAACTTCTTGTTGCTCCTCTCTAGATTTCAGAAATTCTCTCCTCAAGTCAATTCAACTTTATTCACAAAAACACATTTTTTATAACAATCGTAAACTCAGTGTGCACCACTTACTACATGTCGGAAAGCAACCTCCACTGATCTACATGTTTGCATGAAACCAATAACCAGCATTTATCTCAAACTTCCTCCTTTTTATGATAAAATATCTCTAAGGAAGCTGAAGCTAAGCAGACTCTATATAATTAAACTTTACTCAATCTGTCCAATCTATGGATATATTTTAAGCATCTGTGTGAATACAGACAACTCTGTATGTTTTATTACTTAAAATTTGCAACATTTTTCTTGGCTGTAAGTTTAAGAGCAAAATTGGTCAACATGTAACCTGCAGCGACACAGGATCGCAACGCCTGGATCGGATCAATCTCTGTTTCTCCTCCATCATTTCTATTCTTCCAACTCTCCCTGTGACCTTTAGGGCATCATCCTGTGAGTCAGGTGTGGGTATTAATACAGCACGAAACTCCATCAAGCATTATGAATATGTCTGTGGCAAATAAAGTGAGACACTTGGAATACAATAGTCAAAAATGATTGCATTCCAAAAAAAACCCTAGCGGTTTTAATTTTACATACACCATATAATCGCAAAATACTGTGTGCACATCCTCTAGGCTAAGCTACTGGGTTAACCAGAGACACTATAAAAGAGAAAAATAGCAACAGCGGTATAATGTTCTGCCTTATAACTACTTCTAAACTAAATTATATTTCTGCTCTTGCCAAGGTACAAAATAAACAAGTTAAATGTCTTGTAACACTTTTAAGAACTGTAATGACCCGTATTTTATATCATTTTAGCAGCAAAAGGAGTAATTGTTTCTAGGTGCAAGTTCTTCATGTTACATTATTTTTATTTAAATTTTTTTGTTAAAGTGTAACCCTGTGGTACTTTCACTCACACTGAAAGAACCTCAAACCCACCCATGCCTACTTTTACAGATCAAATAAAGGGAAGATGCTTTGACAGAAAGCAGAAACTTACCTTCTGTGCTTTATCTTTTTGGAAAACAAACACAGGAGGTGCAATGGCAGGCTTGTCTGTTAAGAAAAGATGTAGGCTGGTCATCCAAGCATCAGCTTTAGGTTACCTGTATTGTTATCCAGTTAACTTTTCATGAAAGTTGCACAAAAAAAGGCTACAGAATGAAAGCTGATAAAGATCACAAGCCAATATCCATAACAAATCAAGAGAGCTAAGTAAAATCATAGTCATTACAAATATAGCAAGGCACACTTTAGCATTATATATGGCATTTACCATCTTTAAATATTAATGTTAAGGTGACCTAATGATGGCTGCAATCTGTTTGACAAACATCTCGAGTTAGAACGGTTTCTGTGGTGACAGGCAGAGAAATCCGCTCCCATACAAACTGGGCTTAATCATACAATCCCATTAACACTTCTGGGAAGAGCGAGAATATATTATTTAGATCACAGCTAGCCAACACAAGCAATAGCAACAATATTTTTCATTAAAGAAACAAGAGTATTATTATGTGAATATTCAAATCTGCCTGTAAAAAGCAACATTACAGCAGTTTTTCTGAAATTTTTAGCCTGAAGATTTAATTCCAGCTTCAGGCTATTGCTGAATACCCGTGAAGAAGAGGTCTCACAAGGCTAGGCAATGATCTGGAGTCACCTAAAGCCACTTAAAGCATCTTCACGGTGTAACCTCTGAGATGTGTAATCCTATAACGGTATCAGACAAAAGGTTTTCCTGTGTCTGAGCGGGGCCTGCTGCCGGGCAGGTGTAGGTAGCATCATTAACGCTGCCTGCCCTACAAAAAGCGCACATGCAATGCTGCAACAGATAAACATCTGGGAAATATGCTGCGAAGCTGTTTGACAATCACTGCACACATGGATCATGCTGGTTCTGTTTGGTGCAACAACGCAATAAATGCTAAGTGACCTACATTTATCATCCATCTTTGTTTTCATTATTCATTTCATTCAAAACAGCCAATATGATAAACGTATGGTTTCCTGCGTGTAATGCTGGTGTTCACGTCAGGCATTCAAATTGCCAGAGGTGGTCCCGGCTTATGTTAACCAGCTAGCACTTTTACTATGACCCTTTCCAGCAAATAGTCGCCGCTACCGGTTCCTCCATGAAGCAGAGTGTAGGCTATAGTTAGCGTGCTAATTCGCTTCATCCCGCATGAGTCATCTCTCCTAACAAACGATGCAACTAAGATCGTCACCCTGTTAGCTTTAGTCGTTTCAAAATAAACCCAATGGGAATCAGTAAAAGGTATAAATTACAAACTTTCATAAAAGCGACTTGAGCCTTGTCTTAATAGCCATTTTCACCCTTACGCGCCTAAACAAGCGATAGCCACTTACGACAGTCAGAGGAATGCAGCACCAAATGAGCTTAAATGGACAGCGTTGTTCCATACTCAAAATATTACAAAAACGTTGTATACAACTTGCTGAAAACGGATCACAAATGGACAAACACACAGGCTAAAAATAGCAGGGGCGCTAGCTTCGAGAGATAAACCGGGCAGCCCCGACATATTCCAGGTATTAGCCTGAGCCCAACCGTTAGGATTGTTAGCCTGTTTGCTAACGTTGTGGGTATTATAAACACAGCGACGCCACACGGTACCCGAAGACACAAATAAACATGGGACCGAGGTGTTTCATTGCAGCTCCCGCATGTGCAGACACAATTGTAAGGAGCATATATATCAGCAGGTAAGGCTTGATGAGGCTTTTTTCTCACACTGCTACTTACTCACCTTCGTTTGCCAAGTCCGCCATTTTACTTCGACGCTCTCACACCCACAACCCACCGCGCAGATAACACAAGCCGAGGCAGAAGTGTTTTCAGTCAGGCCCGGGGGCCCGACGAGTCAGGGGGTCTCCTCTTCCTGTCCCAGAATTATAATTATGCCGTTCAATAATCTGGGACTCTAATTTAAATGTAAATAACCACAAAGAGACAACGTGACAGCGGGAAAAGAACAGACAAAAACTGCAAAAAGCAGTGAAATACATCAATTGAGACATAAGCTGGCCACAGAAAGGTCCACATGAGACAAATAAGAAATCAAAGTAGCCAACTCTCACTTTTCTAGGATGATATCCAAGATTAGGGTCTTTATTTGCTTGTTTTCTGTTCTTTCTTTTTTTTTTCTCTTTTTTACAATCTAAAATATAGTTAATAACCAGGAACCAGCAGCCCTCCTGACCCCACTAGGGACAAGTGTGTACAGAAAATAAATGGATGGATGGATGGATGGATGGATGGATAATAACCAGGATATACAGACAAAAAAGCATTAAGATCACTAGAAAAGAAATTATGACTTTTTAAAAAAAATCAGAAATCCAAGGAAAAAAGTCACAATTCTGAACAAGGCAATAAAAAAAACACACAACTATGCACGCACACGCACACACACACACGCACATGCACACGCACCCCCCCCCCCCCCCCACACACACACACGCACATACACTCATAATTAGGGGCAACTTGAAGACCAAATAACCTGAAAGAAAAATATTTGGGGAGGAAAGACTTTTTGCAAGCCATATAAATCATATGCTTAATGTAAAATAATAGAGTGCTGTGTGATTATGATTACCTCTCCTCTGGAGGTCATAACCTTTTTCGACAGTCAGTCTTTGTTTCTATAAAGCAAAAATATTTAAATTGCCAAAAACTATTAGACCTCTGGAAGAAAAGGATAAAGTCTTTTGAATAAAAATTTTATTCAAAAGAAATTCTATTTTTATTCAATAAAAATATTATTATTTAATAAAAATATCATAGATTTTTTTTAACAATAATAAAAAATAATCTTTTTGTATTTTTACGAATTAAAACAAAGAAAAAATCTCAAGTTTCTACAGGGAGAAAGATTACTTTTAGTTGTAAGTCCTTTGGAATATTAAATAAAAAAATAAAAATAAAATGCGCAATTTGCTGCTAAATGACATAAAAGAGCTAAAATAAATCCTTGTATCTTTAGAGTTTTTCTGCTATAGAAACTCTAGGATAACGCATTGCCTTTTGTCTGCCTTAATGAATATATTCCTTATGTGGCATACATTTGTTGATGTGTTTTATTTAACTTGAAATGGCAAACTTCATTTACTTTTCCAGCATTTCCAGTTTTACACAGCAGTTGACTACGCAGTGACAGTTTAAAAGCCTTTTCTGAATCACAGCAGGTTTATAAAAGACATAAATAGTTTAAACCCAAAGAGCTACTGAAAAAGCAAACAAATGGTAAACTTCTGTTTGTGTTTTGTCAGTTTTCTGTTTTTTGTAGCGATGCAATTCAAATTTCCTGCCAGTAGAGGGCGAACTGTCCTCACCTTCTGTGGAAGCTTATACAGGCCTCACTATGAAACTTACATCGAGAAACATAACTAAAGTGATGCATCAAACTAAACATTTCATTAATACATTTTACGTAACATAATACGTATGCTTCAGAAATTAATGTAATTTATCATCTTTGTAGAATTAGATTAAAATGGTAATAAAGGGTTTTTTGTGTCTGAATCCTGGACATTTTCCCAACTTGCATTTCCAACGAAATGAACCAAAGCAAAACTTCAACTCAGCATGTATTAAATATTAATTTAAAATAGTTGATTTCATGTTGACTCAATCAAGATGAAGAAAGTTAGATTATCTGGATTAGTGAAAAAGAAAATTAAAACCTCCAGGAGAAATGAAAACATTGACATGTTTTGTGCGGGCCCATTGGGGTATTGTTGAGAAATGCTGAATGCTGTACATTTCATGAGAGTTTGCACCGAACAATGTCAAGCAAGAGTTTGGAGAGTCAAGCTCCAGATATCCTCCGGTTAAACTCAAACAGGCCACTGCATGTATTGGAACTGTCTATTACGGATTGGCTTCACTTGTCAAAAAAGCTTGGCTTCAGCTTTGGGACTAAGACAGTTTCAGTTCTTCTTTTACGCTTTAGTGTAGCTCATATGTCCTGTTCGTTATAGTGAACACACTGAACTTGATTAGGCTTTTTACGGCACCCTATGAAGCAGCGAATAAAAAATGTTTCTTGCAATCTTGAAGGTTTAATACAAGAGTAGTTCTTCAACATTTTACAACAAGCACCACCACATTAAATAGCTCAAAACAGTTTTATGAAAAGAAATTATCTGACTGGTCAATTTGATTCACTTCATTTCAAAAATACTTTAAAGACTGAGGATCGGAAGGATCTTCGGTAGCAGTCAGTCTTGCAAGAATCTGAAGAAGCCTCTGACTGAAGAGTATTGCAGTGTGACAATACCTTGACTGTCATGACATGTCAACAAGTCAATTTCTGGAATAGCATAGATTATATTCCACAAAAGTCTCCTGGAGGACACCATTAGCTGTTGGCAAGCACTGCTAATCCACCTCATTTGCTTTTCCCACTCCTCTTTGAATATCTGATTGGCCTTATGAGCAGAAAAAGGCAGAGAGACATTTAGAGAGTTTAGTACAAAAACTGCTGTATCCGCCCTTAACAGCAACGTGTAGAACTTTTAAAAAAATGTATATTAGTGCCTGTATCATCATTGTTATTCTATCTTGTTCACAAAGATAGGCTGGGGATATCTCTTATGATCTCATCGCAAACACCCTATTATCATGTGTATGCTATTTCTTTATATTATATTTCTAAAGTATTTTTTGACTCTAGTGGCAAATAAATCCTGTGTATGCTATTAAGAGTTAGCCTAACACATTAGTTAGAAAGTCCAGCAGGTTTTCGAACATGAATCAGACCAGTTAAGTTGAGTTTGGTGTAATTTGCAGACCGGAGTCCAGATTACAAATTTAATAGAACCCAGTAAACACCAGTAATATCATGTATGAGAGGTTCTGATGAAGCAAAAATCAATATGTGTCAATAAGTCATCTTCATGGCTGTCAGTGGTTATTAGCTCTACATCATCCTTCAAAATTAAACCAAAGTTGCTTTTGGCTTACATTAATTGTAGCCCAAGTACAACTAGTACTTGGGCCACAACGTGAAAACATTGGGTAAAAAAAAAAGACTGATATATAAAAACACTGCCCTCTTGTTTGGTCTAATACTGGTGAAAGCTTTGTGCTATTTTTATGACAATCTTACATAACGGGATTGTTGTTTTTCACATTCTTGTAACTAATACCCCAAAAACACGAGAATGGGGATTTCACAAAGTATGTATGATTATGTAATCAAAAACTTCAAACATATCTGATTTGCTTTGTTATAAAACAAGACAAGTTCTGTCTTATCTCTTGAAGCCAGCAGCTGAATAATTATTTAAGGGAAAAATGCTTTACTAAGAGGTGCATTCATGGTACTTCAACAGACAGGCTTTAAGCAACGTCAGTCTTTGATACAAAATGTGTAAAATATGGTTACTAAGACAGTAATTTTGTTGTAATTTATGTACTTTATGTGCTGCAGGTTGAATCCCATTAACAGTTATTTAACAGACCGGAACATTTCACAGAGATCATAAATTATGGTCAAAATATCTAAATCTAGTTTTACTACACAGCTAGCAATCCTTTCTACATGTCTGTGCAGAATTTGTAAAAGAAATTTAGGAGTGTTTTCAGCTTTGGAAGAATATATAAATGATTTAATTTGGGGTATTACCTTGATGCAGTTATCAGACGTCACACCGACATGTGGAGTGATATATAACCTTATTTATTTAATAGGCGCTTAATACGCTTTTGATTGTGTCTGGTTGTAGAGACTGCAGCTTGGAGCCCCAATAAATCATCTTCATGGTTGTTCATAAGATTGTAATTTTCCAACTCTAGCATGATATTTGTGATTTGTATTCTTTTAACCTGACCCTTTCACATGAAATAAAGAAATTAAATATGTAAAATTTAAACTTTATAAGCATATTTTCAGGGTCGTAGCAACACTTATGGTTGAGTTAGTCCAAAACATCAAAGGTCAAATGTTGAAGGTAAGGCAATGTTATTTATATAGCACATTTTAAGTAAAAAGACAGTTCAAAGTGCTTTACAGGAATTAGAAGGAGCCACAAACGAAACAAAAAACCAAAAGAAATAGAAAAATGCACAGCAAAAGAAAACTAGACTCTAAAATGTTCCAGTTGATCTGGGTTGCTAAGTAGCTAAATGTTGGTTCTCCATGTTTGATTCTTATTCTGGGTTGACAAGTACTCCACAATTTATAAACTAACAAGAGTTTTTCTAAGTCCATCCATCCATCCATTTTCTGTTCACCCTTGTCCCTTAATGGGGTCGGGAGGGTTGCTGGTGCCCATCTCCAGCTACGTTCTGGGTGAGAGGCGGGGTACACCCTGGACAGGTCACCAGTCTGTCGCAGGGCAACACAGAGACACACAGGACAAACAAC